>CM034532.1:75464931-75524931 GCA_020002185.1 Paraescarpia echinospica | reverse complement strand
TTCATCCTGTTGGTAAGAAATATTTACAATTAAATTGTTTTATAATCGCAAATAGGGTTGATCATTCAGTTAGCCAAATTCCGAATGCTACACATTTCTACGGAAAATGAGTAGTGTGATTACGCTCTACATTAATATACACCTTTTGTACATAGTGACACATACGCACGTCGTTTTAGAGTAGGTTTCTCAGAAGAAAGGTCGTCTCTTTGAAGGTCTGTTGAGGAACTGTCAAGTTGCTTCGGTTTACTCACCTGTTTGAGGTGGACAGTTGACGTCATGAATATATTACAAACACGTGATGGTTTGTATGTAGGGCAATAAGCAGCGCTTCAGCGGCGCTATTCGCACACACCTTTGCTGATGTAAACGCACACGTGTTCACGGTATAAACAGGTAGTCGTATTCAAGTTACTTCTCATCGCGTAGGCGGATTTAGCCATCCGTGCGGGGAGTGGTTATAATTGATGGGGCCCTATAGTGTTGTTTTGACGTTGCTACAAAAAACGATGTGCGGCGTAGATGGTGGTACCATCTTCCTCCTGCGGGGGGCATGCAATTTAGAAATGCCATCAAAATGCATTAATGAGGTGTCATTTATATTATGTGCTCATGCTGAGAGAGAGAGAGCGAGAGAGAGAGAGAGAGAGAGAGAGAGAGAGAGAGAGAGAGAGAGAGAGAGAGAGAGAGAGAGAGAGAGAGAGAGAGAGCGAGGACATTACAATGGAACTTAGAGCCGATATCACTTCTTCTTTAGTATTATCATCATCTTCTTGCAAATAAGTGCATAGTGCCATTCTGGAACGTTGTCGCACTGGAGTGATTGCACATATACAATGTGTATGGTGATTATATACTACATGGATGTGGTGCAGGTTAAAATTCATTAAACAGGTTTATATCTGGAGAAAAACAGAGTTACACCGTGGAGATGACTAGAACAGAGATACAAGTGTTAAGTGCCTAAACGTCCAGAGTGACCAATCTTCCCTTGAAGTTGTCTAGTGCAGCAAGTTCCATAGGCGGGTACCAGCTAGAAAGAAGGAATACTTAAACACGTCAGTCCCTTTGTAGGGGGTGTGATAGCGCAGGTTGTGGCCTCTTGTTGCAAGTGTAGATGGACGAAGAAACGTGGCTGCTGATAGGCCTACAGTGTAAGTCACCATGGGAATACTTCATAATGTTATGCGTTTGACGGACAGGCCAGTTTTTCTTCAATTTGGCATGCTCTTCTTCATATATCGTATCTGGTAGCTGTCTTCGCTATCCTGCTCTATATAGAACCTCTTGAATTGTAATGCACTGTGTCGATGCGTTATTGAGGTGAATCACAACGTAGCATAATATAAGTTGTGTAGTTATACAGAAACGTTGTTGAGACATAGAAACGGTGACCAATAAATGGAATATGAAAGGAACGTCGATTTGTACGCGTGTAATTTTATGACCGTGTATGGTATAATTTGAGACCGTTAAGTTGTAAAGATAAAGTTGTAAAGTTCTATGGTTGCCCCAGAGCTGGGTTAATGGTAGATCGTAATCGGCACCATTACGCCATTTATTCAAATTAAAGACCTCTTTGGCAGATAAACCCCCTGCTTGGGTTGATTGCTTTATTACATTAAATGGCATGCTTTCGACGTAGAACTTTTATAACCATTTTAACGCGAATGTAATATAATTTTTATGCGCGCATACGTCATCAATAATTATTTTAAACAGCGCGGAATGCCGCTACAAATTACAAAATCATAAACAATCCGAACTACCCTTTCTAAACACCGCGGACAGGCATGGTAAAGGTCATTGCAGGAGAGTCACATACGCACGCACGTATGCACGGAAGCACGCGCGCGCGCGCGCGCGCACACACACACACACACAATATGTCTGACCTGTGGTAAAAACGTTTTTTGAAATATACAAGGTATCTTTCATGTATCATTAGTGAATAGAAACAAGACATAGTTGTTACTAGCGAAGAGGCCTAATTGAGATATACATGTAGTCGAACTTCGCTTGATGGTCACCTCAATAATATAGCCACCTCGCAACTAAGTCACGTTTAGACAGTCCCAAGAGACGCTTTATTTGTGCAGCGCAGTGGTGCAGTGGCTAGATCTTCGGACTCTAAACCGAGAAAACCCGGGTTCTAATCCTGAGCTGCGGTGTCGAACCATCGGCAAGTTCGTTTACTCTACGTTTCTCCAGTTCACTCAGCTGTAAGAACGAGTACTTGGCTTTAGACAGTGGTGGATATTTGTGTACGAATAGTCTTCGCGCATTAATTGCAGCGTGGCTGGATGCTTCCTAGAGAAGTCGAGATGATGTTCGATTGAACAGGTCTGCCAGAGAGTAAAGTATAAAGCGCTTTGAGCAGTCCTGAGGACTGGATACTGCGCTATAAAAGAACCTACCTTTACAATAATGTATCGGACATTAGTCCTGCTAATACGACCACCTTTCCATTCGGGTCACTTTAGCCAAGGTCTGAGGGTGACCTTAATAATGAGCTTCCACTGTTTACGTATTGAAGCTGTCAATTATTGAATCACCAGCAAGGTTAGCTAGTTACTTTTAATTACAATAATGGTTTGTCAATAATGTGTCTTAGTTACAATTTTGTTGCATGTAACGTCAGAGAAAAAGAAACCATCGTTACGTATCTATGTGCACTACACACTAGTCAGGTCCATATTCTGTGTGCACTTGAAAGTATGCCATTATTCGTGAAGTCGGAGTTTGGGAGGCTGAATAGATCATTAATTAATATATGATTTGATGTGATCAGTAATTATTATGATGTATTTAATCATGCCATTTTTATATCAAATTGCATCTTGTAATTGCAATTGTAATTGTAATTGTGCGAGACGGTGGCGTTGTAAAGTGGACATGAACGCAGGCCGCGTCCGATTACGTGTGCTACTACGCCATCGTCGAATAAGATTATAGCGCAATGAATATCTCGCAGCATTTGTACCATTTGCATCCTTATGTCACCCTCCTAATCATTGACAGTAACCAATCAAAACTTGGAGTCTAATGTTGGGGACTATATTCTCTTGTTCTCTATTGCTGTGGTCTCTATTCGGGTTTAGCACAATTGAAGTTTGATTACCGCGCCATGTCGTAACATAATAGTTTTGTTCAAAATTCATTATATGTGATTATGATATCGGAATGGCACAGCTGTATTGCACAGAACATGTGGAACACGTGTGCCATACATATCTTTACATTACTTAGTTACGCTGAGTAGCTTCATTTGTGGCTACACAATATTGTTTTGGTGATTGTCGTAATAAAGTACGATCAATACTGGTCAAAGAAGCGACCTGTGTCGACCAGCGCCGGTGATCATTGTTGCTTTGAGCAAAAAGGCAGGTAAAACAATGCTGAAAACAAAACATCTCCATATACATACCTTAACATATACGACTTCACGTTAAGACCGACCGCTGTGCAAACACCTGCCTAGTCCCTACACGTGTTCTTGTAAAGTGCAATAAATCATCACGCGTGACCTCACTGTATGAATACGTCTAAGATATATCGGAATTTATTTACGATGACCTTAACAACGTCACCGGTGGGTACAGAGCGGCCACATATAGCCAGCGTCATTTGTAGAATGCAAATAAGGTATGAATATTTAAATATTTAAATCAGCCATGGTCCACGTCATGTAAGTCCAATAAGATCGTGTCGTGTGTCTATAAGAATCGTTGCAAGATCAACGTATTCTTTGACGTGACCTGAGGCCTTTAATACGTTTTGAAAAGTCTCTGTTGCATTTTTGAAAGCTGTGTGAGTATAAATAAATACACATAAGGAAATTGGTTCGATTACTAGACGTAATGATATGTTGTATGGTTTTGTTTGTTTCACTGACACGATCGTTCAAAGCATACACACATTGTTAACGTACGCAAGAGTGGCGCATCTTCTGAATTTTATGTGTGCGAGGATGCGATTATTAAGCATAATCAATACACCTGGTCCATTGTGTGTTTCCGTTTATAGTCGGAGCGCGGTGGCTCAGTATCTAGAACGGCTGATTCTTTTTCGAGTGGACCGATGTTTGAATTATCTTGCTTGGCAATTTAGTTCACTCTGTGTGTTTTTCAGTTCACTCAGCTGTATCTAAACGAGTACCTAGCTGCAGGCAGTGCGCATAGTCTTTTTCCGTGCCGTAATAACATCGTGGCGGAATGTCTTCAATAGAAGTCGTGTTGGCGTTCGAATGAACAGGTTATGATTTATCTTTTTTTTCTTCAGCACCATGAAGACTCTGTTGGTCGTGGCTGTTGTTCTGCTGGTGTGCACGTTGCTGTCGTGTCAGTCTGCTGTAGCCTCTGGAGTAAGTAGAACCACGAGCTTTGTACAACATCTTTAGTTTCTAAAATGCCAGCGTCAAGAATCCCATATTTGTATCATTTAAATCCTTTCATTTGCGAGAAGGCACCGTCGGCTGCAGAACAGTCAAACTTGAATGCATTTTCGGTATATTGACAATGTTCCAAAGTTTGATCTGCTCTCGCTGCTACGGAAACGGACAAAACAAATCCATTTTTCTGTACCTAACGTTATTATGACAGTAATCAATTTCGACATTTTACTTGATAATTAGTTATGCTAAATGAAATTAGATCATCATATATGCAAAGAATTATGATATTTTAGCCTGTCCAACTCAGTGTGCAGTTTTAAGAATGAGCATAAAACAAATTATACTCACACTTTATTATAACTTGACTTAGTATACACATGTCGTGGTATTGTTAGGTGCAACATTAATATAGCTAATGTATTTTTTATTAATGATCTATGACAATTGATAATAGTTATATTTATATTACACAATGTTATTTAGAAGGTAAGTACATACAAGTGTTTGTTTGTAAACAAAATGTGCCATATGAGCTTAATGAAGATCCATTCTTAGAAAATATGCCCAGTCGTGGCATTTTACATGCATTGTTTATTGACACGAATAACTTGTATTTAAAGGACACATTTATACATATCCATCTTTCCATTGCCTCTATTTAATTTTGCACTCTTGGATATTTCAGGCGGATTCCTTGGCGACCTCGGGTAAGTCCAATATACCATATCACCCATATGTATATATCACCCCGCAATGTATCAATGGTCTTTAACTCTCGATCAATCGTACGTGCCCTTTCAAGGTATCGTTCTATGCCGACTTTCCATCATTTTTGACACATACACAAAACCGGCAACATTACAGTGACATTTGTTTCGCGAATGCAAGTAGGTATCTTTCGTTGCAAGACCATAGCTGTCTTACCGACGTCTCCGAGAGCAGTGATATTTATTTACAGCGGAATATCGTTAATACGGATCTAAATAATAAGGAAATCTTGGCATTCGGACATAATTTCACAGAAATGGCATTCACGTAGCTTTACAGTTGGAAATATATACAGTCATTTTGTACTTTATTTTAACATTATGTTTAAAATAATGATATTGGAGGTTGCCGTTGTTCGTGATATCGGTTATAATGACATGTTATGTAAACATATGTGTTTTCATTACTGGTAACATTAATTTTACCTTCTGTCCTTTTCAGATGATATTCTCTGCCGTGAGTATTATTATCTACAATTATTAGTGAAACGACTGCTATCTAAACTATTGATCTCAGTGTGTACTGCACAATTATATACGTATGAGGTGACATGCATTTTTATATTATGTTGGTATTATTATTTGATGAGTAACATGGTAGTTTTTGATGTTTCTAGTTAGGCACATTCTTTGAAATATATCCTATGGTTATATATATATATATATATACATAATATTATGTGTGTGTGTGTGTGTGTGTGCGTGCGTGCGTATGTGTGCGTGCGTGCGTGTGTGTGAGTGTGAGTATGAGTGTGTGTATGTATGTATGTTCTCTGTATGTATGTATGTATGTATGTATGTATGTATGTATGTATGTCTATGTTCGTATTAATTGATATACGCATTTACTTGATGATTACACCAAACAGTCAGTTGTGCAATAGTTGACGTTGAACATTTCAGCGCGATCTTGCTTCAAGCAATGCAAGTATGGCTTCTGTTGCTGCGCCGTGCAGGGTCCGATCCCCTACAGGTGTGGCCCTACGTGCTGCTTCTGCAAGTGTGACTCGAAAGGGTTCGCTCACTGCAACGAAGAGTTCCTGTACAACACTAGATGCTGAACGCTGAACAGGAGAGTGCAGCGATGGCAATCTGCTGTTATGTTGGTGTCATTTTATTATCTGTGTTGACGCGAATAAAGTGTGTTTACACATTTGGCTTTTTTCTGAAATGGTAATATATTGTATTATTATGGTTATTAAAAACAAATCAATTCCGTATCTTAGCACTTATCACTCTCTGTGCACTATACGTCTACACACACATACACGCGCGCGCGCACGCACACATACACGTACGCACGCACGTACACATAAGCACGCACATACACACACTTGCACGCTCGCACGCACGGGTCGGACGGACGGATGCCCACGCACATGCATACGCGCACGCGCACACGAACGTGCACACACACGCACGCACGCACACACACGCACGCACGCACACACACTTGCAACGTATCTCTGTTCGAACTTTACCCGGTCACTACCTGGCGGCTGAGGTTGACAATTAAACCCCACATCCATAGCGATGAATCACTGATCGATCGTGTTTGTGTACACGTGTATACAACACTGCCTTTCAAGGTGCAGCACGTGTTCGGTTGTATGAATAGCATTACACGTGTCAACCACTGTGAACTCGTATGAGGACAAAGAATAACAATTTAAGCGACAGAAATGCTCGATTTCACTGGTGGTAACCACGTACCTTTCCGGATCGAACAATGGTACTTTGTAAATCGCCACAATGCAAATCGATTTAAACAAACGTGACTGCAACCAAAATTATCGTAAAAAGAGGAATTCAAGTGATCAGCGAGTGTTAATTACAGTGGATGGGTAACTTGAAACACACATTGAACCTGTCATTCAAACTGTAATGTGCAAATGCAAAATATAAATTTGGTTTACACATTAAGCATCCATGGCATGGTATTCCGTGATAAAAGTCTGACTAATGCTTAAATCTATCCTTCCTGTTATTAACTGAATATTGGACAATATGATCTCATGATAGACGCCAAGTCATCCGACTCGTATACATGATGACTACCGTGGCATGGGGCTGGAGGGCAGTGGGCGGGAGATTTTCGGCCAAGTGGTGTGTCATTAGAATACGTCAAGTTGATCTGAAGTTCGCCGAGGTCGATTCTCATAAAATGCGTAGGATTGTTAAAAGATTGTTTAAAGCGTGTTTCACCTGTTCATTCAAACACCGTCTCGACTTCCGGGAAACATTCAGCGTCATTGCAATTATTGCACAAATACTATTCGTATAATACTGCATTTACATTAATACATTTTTGCATTGCATTTGACATACGGTAAACGTGCGCACAATGTTAGTCATAGTAACATTTATTTGCAGTATCCGTAGGATTGATATGTTAAATAATGTTTTCTTGGTGTGAGTATTTATACTGTTGAGTGTGTTTGTATTGTTTCTCGTAGTTCACCTAAACCGAGGCTATATGTTTTTTTATTTTGTAATATAATGTTTTAACACTAGAATACATATTTTGAAGATACACTTCCCTCCAAATTGTATTTAATAAGCCCGAAACACCAATCGTAGATTTACTGGTGCGTCCGCGAAACGTTAATGGTGTAAACAAAACATTCAACTCGTAACGAGCCACTTGGCACTTATTAGAGAGGCAGGCGCATCTATCCGCAAGATTCTTTGAAGTCGGTTTGGTCGTGCACGCAGATTTGGGACGAAGTGGAATTGAATAAGCGAACTTCCCGTGGCGAAGGTGATGTCGAATGACAGAAGTAAGAAGGTCGCTTTCACAAGATTGCTCTCAAAAGCAATAAAACCTCCGGATGGCGATCGGACGTGGACAACTGAGTCATCGACTTCTCGAGAACCTCACGTTGTTAACTTAAGCGTGACCCGCCCATGTCCCAACACAGCAAAGTCACGTTCTGACTGTTAAGCATACCAAATATAACCACCTTATTCAATAACAAGATGGATCTGCTTTCCACGAAACCATCATTTAACGTTTAACCTGCATTAAAGACTGATCATAAAACCGTACACACGGCCAGATCAGCTTGAATGTCTTTGAATGTATACAGTTTTACTGTCATGTAGACCATTGATTCGGGAAGGGAGTCTAGATCAAGGCGCCTGCAGACATTATTTATTTCTCCGAACAGCGCCGATCAGTTGTGAACGTTCCACATAACTTGCTTTGAAGCTATATAAATCTGTTTCACAATTACGTCACAGCAAACGTAATTTTACCCTCCGGAAAACCCTTTTCTACGTCTGCGTGTATATATCGCCATTCCGAGGAGAGTTTGTATAATCTACTCTTGTGAGATATTTGTTGATATATTACATACATTTTGTTTTTAAACATGTTAATGGTGCTATTAATTTATTCTTCTGTGCCATCGATTACTTTCTTATATCCTATATCCGTCTTTATGTCAACTAGTACGTCGGGACTGTCCTTCGTCTTTTATGTCTTCTTTCCCCCTTGTTCCCTTATGTGGTTTGTGTCAACATCAATCGGCGGTCTGTTGTCGCTTGTTTATCAATTTCTCCATCTTTCTCGATCCTCTGCGATGGTCTTGTATTCTCGGATCTTCGTATCTGCCTTTTAAATATCTAGCTTTACTCTCTGTCTCTCTCTCTTCTTCTTTTTCTTTGTTATCGTTCTTCTTCTTCTTCTATTGCCACGTTCCCATGTTTTGTATGACGTTATCAATCCAGGGTGGTCGGTTTTTGTCTTGACTCCGCCTTCCTTTGATGTTAAAGCGAGGTTGTCTGCTCCGTTCACGGGGATGGTAATTGTTCGCAGGAAGATAGCTGAATTAATTGAAATTTACTCCCAATTATATTTTCACAGCGGAAACAAGGCCAGTCTATGTGGTCATCATCGCCTGTCTTTGTAAGGGCTGTGTTTATTGATTGGTTTGTTTATTTTTCTGGGACCAAACGGCCGAGTTACAAACACTTTTTCAGGCTTACTAAACGCAACTTGGCATGCACTATATCTTCAACATATTTATTTTAGTATTAAGAACATTGTATTAAAAATGAACAATGTTCAGCTAGACTACCGCGTTTAATGCTTCTTCGTAGGCTGTAGCTCTTTTACTAAACTTGTACTTTTATTTTGTTGTAGTAAAGGCCAATCATATTCTTTTCCGTACTGCGATTTTTATTTTCAAACTTCAAACAAGGCTACGTGATTCCCACACAACTAGCGAGTGTACATTATACTTTCATCAGTAATAGCCACTCTCATATCAGGACTGATCACCGATTGAAGATACCTACCAACGTAGCTTAGTTAGAATGTGCAATAAATTATAATCGGTCAGGCGTAAACATACTTCTTTCCAGACTGGATGTATAAACATGTTTACGAACCGTCACGCTTGAAAGACAATGTTCTTGAATGGCGATGTCGCTGCTTCACACGGTGCGGCCTGAAATAACTCACGTCTTTGTCAAATATCAGTGGGGTGTGGATATTTAAATTGACCGATGGTCCACGCCCAAATCCAGTTACTAAGTGCAAGGGCGTCCTCAAAGTCCAACCACAAGGTTTAAATAACGTTGCGGAGTCGACGTATGAATATACTGTACTTTCTGACGGATCTTCATACATTCTGACGTCGCTGTATTTGTGAAAGCTGCGTGAGTAAATATACTCCTTTCCACGCTCGGTTTTAGTAAAGATTATCTACTTAGTAATATATAATAGTAGTAGTATTTATGTTGTAGTTAGTATAACTAATGTTATTACTATGCATCATTCAGAATCATATATTATAAAGTTTATTAATGTTCATGTATTAAATAGCATTAATTAGTGTTTAAAAAAAATTATGTTGAATGATATATCACCATAACTAGTAAATAAAACACAAAGATACATAGTTTTTATTTATTATTAGCTACTGCTTTATAGATATTTTTATGAAAATATTAGTGAATCTGAATATTACTTACATTGTCTTTCAAGGGAAATGTTGGCATATTTAACTGTACGACACGGACGAGAATGAGACTGTTAATTATATTTGGCATAACTTGAACATTTGGACACCGTAGGGTAACTGTCACTACTGTTTACGTTGTATTCTCGCTTCAGTACCATGAAGACTCTGTTGGCCCTAGCTGTAGTCCTGCTAGTGTGTACGTTGCAGCCATGTCAGACTGCTGCAGCACCCGGAGTAAGTAGAAACATACATTTTGTATGCCCGCACACACGCACATACGAATGCGCACACGCACACGCACACACGTCGACGCACACACGCCCATGCCCACGCACACATGCACACGCACGCACACGCACACACACACACACACACACACACACACACACACACACACACACATTGTAATTATATCTATAGGCTATTATTTATTTTTAATGTTTAATTAATTTTTTTGTCTTGTCCATCTCTTTTCATCTATGAGCCGGCGTTCGTTGCTTGTTGTTGTTATATGAGTATTAATCAAGCGTTCCTCATTGCAACTCTTAATTTGTACACGTATCTTTTGTTTCAGGTGGTGCCAATGGAAATTAATGCAGGTAAGTTAAAACACCTTTTTATCTAATGTCCAAACTCTGAACTTTGTTATTGTAATAACAAATTGATAACAAGTGTCTTTGGTGTGTTGCTCTACGGGTAACAATGGTTATGTTGTACGGATTATGTGCAGGTAAGTGTTACACCTTTTTATCTAATGTCCAAACTCTGAACTTTGTTATTGTAATAACAAATTGATAACAAGTGTCTTTGGTGTGTTGCTCTACGGGTAACAATGGTTATGTTGTACGGATTCATGTACCACGACATGTTACCTCGACATCACAGAACGGGATAAATGTTCATCGAATGACCAACTTGACGAGCCAGGGGACGCCATTGACCATGTCAGCGTCGGTACGCCTGGTACATCGAATTATTGAAATGCGGATTTATAGCTAGGAGCAGTATTCAATCGTCTTGCTCCTTTTTAGATTTTGTCGTTTTTGTATTAATTTCCCGTTATCGCCTCTCGTTGCTGGTTGGACAATCATTGATAGACACTTCCTTGAATTGTACTTTTAAGTCGAGCTGCTTCCGGCGCGAGAAAAAAAAATGGAAAAGTACAACTACTTCAACTGTATTCCGTCTTATCTATACATGTTGTGCTGTTGTACGTTATGCATGTTCTATCAGTGTACTATATAACATATCACTGAGTATTGGTAGCATAAATAATAACCCTCTTTGTGTTTCAGATGAAAAATGCCGTGAGTATTAATCATTATTATTGTATAGGCATCAGCTGGATAACCCGTATGGTGGGAATTGAGATTGCAACCTAGACATCGATACCATTATATTGTAGTGGTTTAAATATTGGGTGTATTGCACTGTTACGTTACTGTTGGGAACTGTGTATTCTGTAATATACTTTTCCTGTTACATATATTCACATTGTATTTGAATGTAATGATTGTTTGTTTGAATGCGGTGACAATTAATATACGTATGATGGTAACAAATATTTCGGTTACCAAAATATAAAGAAGAGATTATTGTCATCAATTGCGGTATCAAGATTCATAAGGCATAGCCACTTAATGAGGAACATTATTTTTAAAAAGTAGAGTATTATTGGTTTCTTGAACGCCATCCAGTATTCCCTTTATTTCAAGTTCGCCGTATTTTGTTAGTGTACATGCTGACGTTACTCTATTGTAAATGATTGCGATTTATGTAAGGTAACAAAGAGAGAACAGTGATGAAAACATATTTCTTAGAAAGCAAAAACTCTGGAATAAAAGTTTCACTTACAGCAACGCGATAAAACCTATACGTGTGCTAATTTATCTACGCGTTGACTTCATCACGACTTGAGCCATGCGAATTATGTAATACTTTACGTTGAACATTTCAGCACAATCTTGCTCGAAGCAATGCAAGTACGGCTTCTGTTGCTGTGGAGTGCAGGGCCCAATTCCCTACAAGTGTGGTCCAGTGTGCTGCTTCTGTAAATGCGACAAGAACGGATTCGCCCATTGCAACGAAAGGTTCCTCTGGGATGTCAAATGTTGAAGGCCCATCAGAGGCCTACGGCTAGAAACCGTGTTGCTTTTTTCTACGTGAGTGTGTAATTTCTGCTGACGTGAATAAAACATGCATGTACTTATAGTTGGTGTATTGTTTATCCCAGAAAATGCTAAGGAATTGCATAAATATCCACTGGAACAATAGACTGACAAAAAACCATTATGCGGATGCAGATAAACTCGCAAACAAGATTTGCACGAGACGCCTCACAAGTATCGTCACACAGAAGAACCCGTGTCGATATCCACGCATGACAGTAGATAGGAATACAGAGAAAAACATACACGAGTAACAAGTTATGTAACATGGTACTAAATTCTTTTCCTCATCCGGGCATGTTAACGTTTCATTTAGCCGTTGTATAACAGGGACAATACACTGTTGTTATCACATTTGTATGCGGAACTCTTGACTTTTATTCGAATCATAACATTCTCACGGCATCATCAAATAGTGTGCTATTCCGTAACTATATTAGCTGGTTGTCATTTTAACACAGATGGAAGGTACACGGCAATTACACCAGTAACTATAGTTTTACAGTGTCAGACTCGAGACATCAACAATTTATGACTTATGGTCAACGCTCACACGCGCCATTCGAGGTCCGGGCATAACTTACACCTGACGTGAAGACATTAGCTTTTGGGAAGATCCACGCTTAATGCGACTGGTACCAATAGGGACCAAAGGAAATTTATTGGTTTATCGTGCAGGTGTTCTCTGTTTTACTGTACAGTCGATTGCTTGGCATACTGCCATGTTGTTGTACGAAGTGTAATGGTGCTATAAATGGTGCTTCGGTGAACTGTTGACCTCGTGGGAATATATACAGACCACGTGACAACTGTGGACTGTGACACGTGCGGCAGAAGTAAAGGCCGAGTGGTCAGATCATTAGAATATCAAGATATTCCTTATAATTACTGTCTAATGTAATCCGAGTACATGACTTGTTTGGTCGATCGCAATATTTGTTATGTCTAAGTGATTTGTTGGTGTAACGTAGCAACGTCAATATCATCAAATCAAATTACTAATTTATTTATATCTTATCCACTGAACATGATGACGTGATGACGTTTTGTTGAAAGTCCATTAAGCATGCTTATCCATATCAATTATCCCTCGAAGAATAGTTTTTTGTGGTTGGACGTCGTTGTCTGCGAGAATCGAATGATGTCTAGAGAAAATTGCAAACGTTGTTGTGAAGATAATTTTTTTAAATGGCGTCTCTCCTTTAGTTAATAGTTTGTCCTAATGTGATTTGCACATTATTTCGCCACATACATCGCGCAGAAAACACAATCTTCGTAAATATTATGTTTGTAACCAGAGGAAGGATGGTCTAAGTAATTTACCTAGTTAGTAAGCACCATCATTAAGACACATACCGGATGGGACGTAAAGCGTATTGGTAAGACGTCATCATAAAATACCACGTTGTTACTTTCTGTCCGATAGGAGTCTACTCGTGTTACGTATGCTGATTACCAATCTCCGGGCACGCGTGGACATTTCTGTTATCACCCGTGTCACAATCTGCATACGTGTGAATTTGTTTCGTCTTTTATTTCAGTTGGTAAACTCTTTAAAAACCTAAACGGCAACGTTCCGCGTCTTTGTAGAGGCCTGCGTGAATCATCAAAACTGTATGAAAAGTTTACAAACTGTTATTTGATTACATGTAGGCCTTTTTCCTTTTTATTAACGTAATTACCTTCGTTTCCAGCGGTGCTGTCGCCGTTTGTAATCCTGCCTTAAGGAAAAAACAATGGCGAAGGTGGTACGCACTTAAAACCAGTTTTTACCTGTTGAAATACATATTTACTGTTTTGTTTTGGTAGCGTTGCAGACGTTGCTGCCATTTCTCATTTTAGTGTACGTATTTCACGCGGAAAGAAACGCTCATAACAAGAGTGATGTGATTTCTTTCACACATGGGTAAACTATGACAATAATTCATCATGGTACCTGAGACACCTGCTCTTGAAGGGGTTTCAGGTAATTGATGAACACTTTGTAAGGAAGGGCAAATAGGTATGGCAGTGCAGGGATGATGCATACATGAGCGGCCGCGTGGACGAAAGGGGAAGACTATCAGAAAGGGAAGTTATACCATATAAACGGCTGAAGTACAAATACAGAGAGTTATATCGTATGTGTATTTGTATTTTGGAAGCTCATAAGTCCACAAATCGGCGACATTCGCCCCCAGACTAGTGCCTCGAATTGGCCTAACGAAAGAACCACGTCTAGCTCTATATTACAGTGTCGTCTCCTGTGAATAGTTTTACAAACAGACCTTACTAGTCCTCCAGCCGAACAGTGATTTTGAGCTGAACCGTGTAGTGGTGTTTTCAAATTTCCAAACCAGACGATCTACCGATTCAGAAACTGCATGATGCAACCGTGGCATCCTTGGGGAATTTGAAATATCCAAGATGACCACCAGTAGAAGAAAATATATATAACTAACCACACTAAGCCACCTAGACACTTACTTTTGGATCTGAATATATGTTTTTATATTCGAATATTCTAATGGGACAATTGTTGGTAATGTACGACAACGTAATACAAAGATAATCTAAGCTAGCTGTCATGTGACTCCATAGTATTGTTTGCCTATACCACGACAAGACAAAAAATCACTACTATTATAGTTAAAATATCATAAATTCGATGTTATGGCTTGTTCTACATATAATAACTGTCTACATAAGCAGGATGTTTACCAATTCAGAGCATGCGTGATTCCACCCTGACATCTTTAAAAATTAGAAATATCCAATATGGCAGCCAATAGGTGAAACTAATGGCTAATGTATGCCACCATATGTTTTGAAGTGAACACTTTTGACGTTTCCCTCAAACGCCTATGGTTTGGGAGGAAGTGACTTCGACTCAGCAGCTGCAGTTGCATTTCGCTTTGCAATTTCCTCACAGCTACCGTAAACAACACCAGTTGATCACCATTATCTGCGAGCAGTTTACACCAGAAAGAGAGACTTCAAGGAACCGTGCACAACAACGCACTAGTAGATCACTACATATATGGGCCGACGTCCTATTCTACAGGATATCTTCAAAGACACTGTAACAAAATGCCGTGAGACATAAGCAGAAGTTAGTAGTATTCAACAAGTCGTAGCTGCTGAAAAAGAAGAATGAAGGTGATTAGACGTCGCTTGAAATAGAGCGTGCTATTTTGAAGCGACGTCGCATGTGACATGGTTCGTCCTTGAACCATTTTATTGACGTAGCTATTCCCGTTCGAAGCGGTGCTATCGCCGATTGTAATCCAGGCGTAAGGAAAACAAAAATGCCTAGGGTGACATTAACGCCGTTTTACTTAGTAAAAAATATAATATTTATTGTTTTATTTTGATGGCGTTACAGGCGTTGCTGCCATTTCTCATTATAGTGTATTTCACGCGAAAAGAAAAGAGAGTCTTTCACACGTGGGTAAAATATGTAAATATGTGTTACCTGAAACACCTACCGTTGTAGGGGTTTCAGGTAACTGATGAATATCATGTAAGGAAGGACACGTTGGAATGTGTGTGCGTGGGATGATGCATGCAGGCTGCGTGAACGAAAGGGGAAGAATCGTGTAACATAGGAAGAGTTGAATCGGACAAACGGCAAAAGTAAACACATGGAGAATTAGCGTACGTGAACGTTATATTGGCAACCCATACGTCCACAAAATGGCGAAATCCACACCCAGACTGACGCCTCGAGTTGGCCAAACGAAGCCATAAACAAACACATCGTGTTTATGTTACAGTGGCGCCTCCTGTGGATAGTTTTGAGAACACACTAGAAATCATGTTTGACCATACTGGCCCCAAACATTTCTATTTCTGGTCAAAATATTTAATATCTCGAAAGGTACGGACTTTAAAAACGGCTAACGTCTAATGGTTAACACAAAGAGAATAGAAGAAGATACACATGTCAGATACAACATGCTTTAGTTAGTCGTAGGACGATGGTAGTTGAAGTGCGAGGAAAAAGGGATTGGAATGACGAATAATCTCAACCAAATTTGTTTACGAACTACTCTGCTGCTGCTATTGTACGTGTCGTAAATTATCCTTTGAAGAACGGACGTGGTTCAACACACGAGAAGATGAAACGTAATCAACATACGTTCCTGAACGCCAAGCTCATGCTACATTGTATGTCCGTGAGACACCCTTATAAACGCAACATACACCTCCTCTAATTCACACTAGCAAAAATTAATGTCTAACATGTTTTCACAGGAGATTGGGTTATATACCTGGTGCTTCGGCGGAATTCGTGAAATGTTCATCTGATCAATTTCCTGAACAATACGGGTTATTAAAGTAGATAGGGACATTGTATACATTTTGTAAGACATAGGCAATAATTGTAGCATATCACATGACTACAGGGAGGATTTACAAGACATTTAAAATGACACTCATTATCGTTCCTTCAAATTCTCTCGCCTCAGCTAGTTGGTCTTTGATACTTGTAGCTTCTCTTCTTGTTTGTCTGTCGTGCTTCTGACCAATACAACACAACTGTATCCCATAGCCATGTGCATTCTCCTTCTCGTTCCTTTGTCCCCCTAAGTATATGCCACTGTTAAATTGCTTGATAATTACCAAGATACCTGATGGTGTATAGGTACATATCGTGCTCCACGGTTTTCTGACAGTGTTGTTATTTAGAGTGAAGTGCGATGCTCGCTGAGTAGACTAGGCCTCTACATGACAACTTGTCTTCAAACAGTATAAACAAATGGCCAATATTCCAGACAGACAAAAATATCCCCGACTCCTGAGTGTGTTTACTCCGATAGAGGTTGTAGATGGTCGCGACGAGAAAAAACTATCGTCCAAGTCGATCGTTAAATCCTGGTGTGAAACGCTAATGCAATAACAAAAACCTTGCTCAATTTCAAAACGTACATAACCATGCATTTATCTCCTCACCCTGATAGACCGCATGCCATCTGATACCACAGTGAATCAATTGTTGAATAAAATAATTACATCTTGTTTGACCAATATATTATGCAGGTACGTATTATAAATATTTATGAACAGAAATCTCATAGACGCATGGATAACCTACATGTGGGTACGTTAATGTGTACATCTCCCAACTAATGTGCAATGTGAAAGATTACTGCCTGGCGAAACAGGCCTGCCGCCTAGAGACTGGAACAATATACACTGCTCTTTGTGTCAGACCGCGCACACAGTAGTGGCGCCACACAGTGAGACAAAATATCGCCACAATCACGCTATTGTACAGTGCTGCTATCTGGTGAATCTGGATCGGATGAACTCAGTATTTGTGAACAAAGACACGCCTGTGTTGTTTGTTAGTTTGTTCTTTGGTTAAATAATTCATTTATTCGTTTGTGTGCGTGCGTGCATGTGCGTGTGTGCATGTATGTGTGTTTATGTGTGTGTGTGTCTTCGCGTGCGCGCATGTGTGGGTGTGTGTGTGTGTGTGCGTGCTTGCGTGCGTGGGTGCGGGCGTAATAAACAAAATAAGAGGCTGTTCACAGTGTTCTCCCTATCCGTAAACAGATAACTGTCAATTTATTGCAGAATTGTTTCGACCTATGCGGAACGTGATCTGTGTAGGGGCATCAGAATAGGCCTGTGGAAGATATCGTGTGCAGATGATCTGACAGCGGTGGCAAATAGCAGCGAGAGCCTGCAGAAGCATTTCTAGAATACAACAACACTGTCAGAAAACCGTTGAGCACGATATGTACCTATACACCATCAGGTATCTTGGGAATTATCAAGAAATTTAATAGTGTCATATACTTAGGGGGGCAAAGGAACGAGAAAGAGAATGCACAGTCATGCATGTTCTGGATATGGTGTGTTGTATTGGTCGGAAGCACGTATGTTGACATACAAACAAGAAGAGAAGCTACAAGTAAAAATGTGAAGGAACGATGGTGGGTGTCATCGTAACTGTCTTGTAACCCCTCCTTGTAGTCACGTGATATGTTACAATTGTTGGCTATGGCTTACAAAATATGTACAATGTCCCCATCTACCTTAATAACCCGTATTGTTCAGGAAATCGACCGTCTGATATTGTCACGAATTCCGCCGAAGCACCAGGTATATCTCCTTTGGAAACATGTTAGACAATAATTTTGTTAGTGTAAATTAGAAGATGTATATATTGCGTTTATAAGGGTGTCTTATGGACATACGAGGTCAGCATGTGGCATAGGCTCGGGAAAAGTGGGGCAGGGGGGAGGCAGGTGTCCCCCTGGAATTTCTCCGGGAGGGCAGACGTATGGTTCTGCAACCCCTAATTAAATGTGCGCGTGAATGTTTGTTTTTGTGACGAACGTCATTGGCGGGTGGAAATGCAAATTTTATGAGACGATTAAAGTGTATTTTTGATGAATGTGAAAGGTTTGTGGAATTGGAGGATAGACGTATGGTTTTCTGCCACCTCCCCTCCCCCCGTTTTCGGATGTAGTAATTTTAGCCGAGACAGCGGAGAGAAGCTGGAGAAGGTAAATTGACAGCAGCGGCGCAGAAGGTGAAGTTACAGCAGCACTCCCTCCCCGCCCCACTCCCTCCCCGCCACACTCCCGCCCCGCCCCACTCCCTCCCCGCCCCACTCCCTCCCCGTCCCACTCCCTCCCCGCCCCACTCCCTCCCCGCCCCACTCCCTCCCCGCCCCACTCTATGTCATCCGATGTCACAGTCGGGCCAACCGAGACGGCCACAAGATGAAGGAAGATGTGAAGATATGCGGCGGCGCGGCGGCGACAATTTTTCAGTGTGCTGAAGCTCCGTTACCCCCCCAATATGAATTTTCGTTCCCGTGCCACTAGCATGTAGTAGCGTCTTGCAGCATGAGCTTGGCGTTCAGGAACGTACGTCGATTACGCTTTGTCTTCTCGTGTGTTGAATCACGTCCATTCTTCAAAGGATAATGTACGACACGTACAATAGCAGCAGCAGAGTAGTTCGTAAACAATTGTTTTTCTTTTTCCTCCCTCTCCAACTACCATCGTTCTACGACTAACTAAAGCATGTTGTATCTGACATGTGTATCTTCTTCTGTTCTCTTTGTGTTAACCATTATACGTTAGCCGTTTTTAAAGTCTATACGTTTCGAGTAATTTAACCAGAAGTTGAAATGTTTGAGGCCAGTATGGTCAATTTTCTAGTGTGTTTTCAAAAACTAGACGCCACTGTAACATAAACACGATGTGGTTGTTTATGGCTTCGTTTGGCCAACTCGAGGCGTCAGTCTCGGTGTGGATTTCGCCAATTTGTGGACGTATGGGCTGCCAATATAACGTACACGTACGCTAATTCTCCATGTGTTTACTTTTGCCGTTTAACCGATACAACTCTTCCTATGTTACACGATTCTTCCCTTTCGTTCACGCAGCCTGCACGCATCAGCCCACGCACAAACATTCCAATGTGCCCTTCCTTATACAGTGTTCAACAATTACCTGAAACACCTACAACAGCAGGTGTTTCAGGTAACACTTATTAACATATTTTACCAACGTGTAAAAGGCTCTTTTTTTTTTTGCGTGAAACACATAATCATCAGAAATTGCAGCAACGCCTGCAACAATAAATAACATATTTTTCACTAAGTAAACCGGTGTTTAAGTCACCAGAGCCATTGTTGATTTTCTTACGCCAGGATAGACCGGATGCTGTATGCGTAAGACCATCAGATATCACAGTGAATTAATTGTTGAATTAATTAATTACATCTTGTTTGACCAATATATTATGCAGGTACATATTATGATATAGTAAATATTGATTAACAGAAATCTCATACACGCATGGATAACCATACGTGCTGGTACTCTATTAAAGAAGTCACCTCATGAAAAAGAATGAGTCTTCTCAAAAGTATCGTATTTGGGCATGATTCGATTTCCCTTAATTACACAAACTGACCGCTTCTTTTTATGACGTGGCAACTTATTTATAAGACACGATCAGCCAGCCAGATAAGTGTTTCAAGGATCCTTGTTTTTTAAGTGATGCCTTACTTGGTTTAGGAAGAGCCCCATTATTTCATTAAACGATTCCCTAATATATTGAGACGATCAGCTGTCTCATAGTTACACTGCTTAATATAATCATTAATTTTTTTTAGAAGACCCCTACATTTTTTTCAGCCGTTAATTTGTTCAGACGATCAGCTCCTTAATTTGTTAATGACTACTTACGTATTTTGTAACGACACTTTTTTGAGAAGACCCATCTTTTTGTCAGATGATCTCTTAATTTAATTAACGTTTTCTTCGAAAATACCACTTGATTTTAAGAAATGATCCCATCACGTGTTGAGATGATCTGCTAGTTTGTCATAAAATTTACCTCTTCAAAACTACTTTAATGTTTTTATTTAAATTGTTTGCAACATAATCTCTTATCATTAGGCATAATGAAAAATACATTAGGTGCCCATTATTCATTTATGGGGATGATCTTTTTAGTTGATTCAGATAACACTGTAATTGTTTCAGTTGATTATTATTATTATTACTATTATTGTTTCGAGATTACCCTTAAGTTTCTAATAGTTTTATAATAGCACTCTTCAACGTTACATTTTGAGATATCCCCTAATTTGTTTTGAGAAAACCCCTTTATTGAGAGATGACTACGTATTTGTTTAAGATGATCCTTTAATGTGTTGAGATGATCAACCAATTATTTTAGCAACACGTCTAATTTGGCAATGATCCGTTAACCTCTTTGAGAAGGCCCCTTTATTTTATGAGATGGCCATTTAATGTTATGATGGTTTTTCATATTTATTGTGACGATCAGTTAGTTGTTTTTAATGAACGTTTACTTTTTGTGAAACAACACCATAATGTATTTTGAGAAAACCATATTATTTATGAGAAGACCATTTAATGTTTTGAGATGATTCATGAATCTGTTGCCACGATCAGCCAGTTCATTTTAATCAATACTTGTATGTTTTGAAATGTTCCCTTAACATAGTTGAAAAAACATCTTTATTTGTGTGATGAGCCTTTATTATTTTAATATGATCTTTTAATTCATTGAGACGAACACCTTGTTTATTTAAATGAACATTTACATTTTTGGTATGAGCTTTTATGAGAAAACCTCTTTATTGAGAGATGAACACTTATTGTTTTGAGACGATCCGTTAATTTATTTATGAATTCTTACATATTTTGAAATGATACTTTTTTGAGAAGACCCATTCTTTTTTATGAGGTGTCCCCTTAATTTAATTAACTTTTTCAAGAAGATGGTTTTGATTCTATGAGATGACCCCGCCGTGTATTGAGATGACCAGCTAGTTCATTATAAAATTACCCATTAATGACTTCTTTTTAAATAATTCTTTAGTGTTTTTATTATAATCCCTTAATATTAGGAATATTTAAAATACATTAGGTGTTCGTTGTTCGTAAATATGAATGAAGTCTAATGAGATTACATTTAACTTTAACTTAGTTTTTTTAAGATTACCCCTTAATTGTTTTAGCTGTTCGTTTTTGTTATTATTATTTTGAAATTACCCATTACCCTTAAGTTTCTAGTAATTTTATAATATAGCATTTTGAGATTTCCCCTAAATTGTTTGAGATGACCCCTTAATTTGACCATATGATGATTAGTGAACGTCAACAGGGTGTCAGCATGGTTAGCCGTTAGGATGTCATTGTCGTCGACCTCATCATCGTAATAATCATTACCCTCATGGTCATCATCTTTTTCATCATAATCATCATCATTATCATTGTCGTCGTCGTCGTCGTCGTCAGCGTCATCATAGTCATAATCATCAACACCTTCATATCATTAAAACGACGCTTTCATTGTCTTCATCTTCTTCCTCCTCGTCATCATTATAATTTATTACCTTCATCATCACTGACGTCATCAACATTATTAGCATTATCTTAATCATGATCATCGACATCGTAGTAATAATCATCATCATCATAATCACATCGTTATAATCATCATCATTACTAAGATGACCTCTTAATTGTCTTCATTTTCCTCGTCATTGTCATCGTAATCATTTATCATCCTCGTCATCATTGTCTTCGTTATCATTACTATCATCATCATCATCATCATCATCATCACCTTCATTATCATCGTCATCTTAGTCATCTTAGTCATCTTTATTACATTACCGGTCGATTTATTACATTATCGGTCGATTTATTACATTACCGGTCGATGATGACATTACCACTTGTAACAGGCATGTTTTGAGTTGTTCATTTTTCTCTCGCTTATCTAGTTTGCTGAGAGACAGTAAGACAAATAAGCACATGTTTTATTTTCTAAAATATGCTGTAAGTATATCAACCAAAATCCACATACCCGAAGTATGTATGTGTAAATAGTGTACAACAAATAGTTTAGCTGGTTGGGTGTCAGGATGTTTTCTCTGAACCAGAATGAATCGGCAATAATACTATTCCTGAAGTATGACCAAGGCCTAGCAGTTATGGAAAGTCCTCAGAAACACATTTGCTGTAATTGCTATGAATAATTATTGTTGTGACGTTTATTGTAGGCATGGTATGACTTTTATTGTTGCGATAATTGTCCTTACAAGTATCCACATTTATATCATTTCTCGTTGGCAAACGTTGTGACATTTAGTGTCAGAGTTGTGAGTAGTGACATTTTTTCGACGATTATGACGGTTGAGCAAATTGCGTGTAACAGCGTTAATATGATTAAAGACAAAATCGACATAAACCTCAGAAGGGCGGGATACACATAAGCCCTACATAACAAAAGGTCGACTCTTTATACTACACGTCCTTTATACGACATAACATAATTGTGCGTGCAAGTTCACCAATTTTTATACTTTGAATGTAACAGCTCACTCACAACATTTTTTGTTATTTCGCAGCGGATTCTGTCTCATTTTGAAGGGACATCGCATGTAATACGAATCGTCCTCATCCTTTTGATTTATGTAGCTACCCCTGCCAGCACATAACCACATTGTTTTTGTGTGTGCGCGAAGACCACCCTGTTACTCAATTGTTTGCGTAAGCACTAGGTAATCGTTAGGGGTGCTCTCAGAAATTCGCAAAATATACAGAAAAAAACATGTAGTGCTTCATAACAACAACACGTTGTTGTTGTTTCAAAACAACAACACGTGGTGTAGCACTTGCGATCTGAGGGATCCAAAATGGTTTCAGGTGCCACACCCAATACCACCGTATTCAACTGGCGTGACATGGTTGCTAAACATTACCCAGGATGCGGCCGCGTTCTGTATTTCGTGATAACGTCAATGTGAATTAATAATTGTTCCACTCGATAAATGGCTTCACTGCATCGATTTATTTCCCTGCGATACGTCGTGACGATCAATCCACTACCCACGAATGTGTAATTCTTTACCTTTGTGAGGACCTTGGGAACTCATGCGACTATCCCTTGTAAGTGATTATGTAAACAGTAGGTTGTCCTCGTTCCCGTTGCTTCAAGCATCATCTGTACCTCATCTGTCATCGCACGCGGCCTTCGAACTATTAAATATGTTTCTCACGCACCACTTAGGCACAGAACAGCAGACACCGGGTAAACAGATCGGATACGCAAAAAGATTCGCTGATAACAATATAAACATGTCACAATTTACGATTGGGTTGATTTTTTGGGTCGATGGTACAGTTAGATCCGGTTGTTCAACTAAAGACGAAGTTCTTTTCTGTGTTCATTGTTGGACCCAATTAAGAGTCCTGTTCGAAAGAGGTTTGACGATCTCATGTTGCCAACAGAGGCGATAATGTAAAGCAATTTAGCTACATGGAATGGCTGGACCCGAGACGCATTAAGTCATTCAGTTCTGGCCAGAATCTCTCCGGCCAGGCGACCTCCGGCTTATTTAATTTAAACATAATTAACAAAATTGCCACCCATAGCAGACACCACTTACGACAATGAAAAATGAAGCCATTGGCTTACTGACAGCCCAGTATTTTTGTTCTAGGCCATGACATGCCACATCGAAATACTCAGCTATAGCAGCATTTTCTTTGACACACACTTTGGCCGATAGCAGCTGGTGTGTAGTGCATTGTATTGTGCAATATTATATTATATGTGCATATTTATCCGCAGCATCGGTTCTACGAATCGATATTCATAGCCTGCACCGTGAGATATGTGTGATTTTTTTACCTGTAGTTGCAACTAAAAACATGTGTTCTCGTTCATATTACATAAACAACATCAGCATGAAAACGTCGCATGATTAAATGTTTAATGGTTTGCAGCCTGCAACCGACACTTAACGACAGGTGTTTGCTTCCGTTACAGCACACGTTCTATACACCTTTGCATAAGGGCGACTGTGAGGTTCTCTTCAATAATTATTCTCATATTTGCTGGGGTACATGCGTGGGGGCGTCAAACTAGTGGTGTGCCTCTTTTGCGCTGGGAAATGTTTCTATGTGTGACGCCAAGAATGCCGACAGCGATGCGAATGTCACATGGTGATAGTGTTAACCGGCATTCATGACAGTTGAATCGAATCTGTCGCAAATGATATGTCAGATTAGCCTCATTTATCATATGGGACGCCTTAGCTCGGCGGGGTAGGCCTATAGCACCGTAGGGACCACACATTTAGGAGTGTATCTATAGCAATTTTGACGTGGGACATTTTGTTTACCCCATTTGAAAGAGACCCTGAACTTCCCTGGCTCATTCCATCTAGTGAATATGGTAGTGGATGTAAAATATAACTCAAATATAAATTAGAAGAACTATTATGGACACAGCCGCATTTTAGTTTCTGCCAAAACAAAAAATATTATTACTATTATTACTAGCAACTAGCGTCACCTAACGGGATGCCTTGGTAGAAGACAGTCGTGATAGCAACATTTACAAAATGTTAGAAAACACAGAGCACCGTTACATAGACACCATAACGCGCTCGCAGATACTCGTTGTTTGTTCAACATGACGAAGGTCGGAGATAATGTGAAGTTCACGTCATTGCAGTCGATAGGCCCTTGTTGTGATTGTGATAGAATTGTCAACAATATTCGTATTGCTATGCTATTGGCATGAGGATAGGCATTATTGTATCTGCGTTAAAGCTCTGCGCGAGGCGGGTTTTCGCGTGCCCCCGCGGGCTGGATTTTTTTATTTGTTGCGGTGCGGGTTAAATTTCAATTTGTGCGGTCTGCGAGCTAGTCATTTCTACATGCGGGCTACTGCAGGCTGACTTTTGTAACTCATTAATGGTCACCAGTTACTGAAAGGTTGGACATTCTTTGTGCTAGTTAATAGGGCACGCAAGTCTCGTCAGCCACCATGTTGGTTTTATGCTATTTTGCCCTTTTAATTCTTGATTAATAAAGATGATAATATTTGAAATGATTCCGTATCATCTGTTGTGGGCTGCGGGGCGGGTGCGGGCTGACTTTTGACTAATTACTGCGGGACGGGGCGGGTTGTGGGCCAAGTTATTGCGGGGTGGGGCGGGCTGCGGGCTAGGATGTGACAAAATATGCGGGGCGGGCTGCGGGCTGAGTTGTAATATGCGGGGCGGGCTGAGGGTCAAATGACATAGTTGCGGGGCGGGTGCGGGTTCGGATTTCCAGCCCGCGCAGGGCTTTAGTCTGCGTCTACTCCATGATGCCATGTCTATGAAGCAGAAGACGTTTTCCCGAAGTTTTTGCCGCGTGCGGGCGTGATTCCTGCAATTGTTTGGTTACGTTTCATGTACTACGCGCACATTACGTTTTAAATTAAGAACCGTTAAGGAACGAACTGATTTACCCCCCCCCCACAGTTGTCATGACATATATGGGGTATTTTGAAAAGATTTAGGGGCATGTCCTATTCTAGGAGTCGTAGATTAATCCCCGAAAATTTGGCGCTCGAGGTTCAAATAACCTACATATGCAAGCTCGATTATAATACGATTATTACTAGCAAACAAGCGCGTTACCTGAAGCCTTGGTAATTGACAGTCGTGACAGTAATGTTTACGAAATGTTTACGTAATGTTTGATATTGTTGATCATGCTATACTGACCAAAACATTACATGTCTATGGTGTGCGTGATGCTGCACAAAAATGAATACTGAGTTACTTAGAAAGTAGAAAACAAATTGTCAGTTTTAATAATTGTGATTCAGAAACACTATTTGTATCTTGTGGTGTTCTACAAGGTTCC
Source organism: Paraescarpia echinospica (assembly GCA_020002185.1). Lineage (NCBI taxonomy): Eukaryota > Metazoa > Annelida > Polychaeta > Sabellida > Siboglinidae > Paraescarpia > Paraescarpia echinospica. Next base: position 75,498,435 of record CM034532.1, on the reverse strand, counting down.
ATATTGGGACCGAAATTGTTCATCAGGTACATTAATGACATTTGTATATGTATCAATGGTGTTTTAATTTATCCTATTTTATGATGATACAAACCTTTTATGTTGTGATAGTCACCTAAATGAACTTGTTCCTATGGTAAATTGTGGTTTGGAGCAACTCCAAGTGTACTTTTCGGTAAATCGATTATCTCTTAATTTAAAAACATAGACGTGTTGTTAAAATATTTGTCTGATCATCGCAACACATTAAAGGATCATCTCAACAAATATATACTCATCTCTCAATAAAAGGGTTTTCTCAAACGCCTTAGGGGAAAACTCAAAATGTAATGTTAAGGAGTGATATTAAAAAATTATTATAAACTTAAGGGTCATCTCACAATAATAATAATGATAATAACGAAGATCAGCTCAACCAGATAAAGGAGTAATCTTTAAATGTAATCTAATGTATTAAAAAATATGCCTAATGGTAATATTAAGGAATTATATCTCAAATACTGTAATATCATTGGACGTCATTCATATAAACGAATAACGAGCACCTAACGTCTTTTAAATATGGCTAAAACTATTCACATGGTTTTTTTAAATAGTAAATTGACTGTTGATATTTCTGTAAAGATAAACAAAGAAATAATCATAAATGCCACAAAATTATTAGGTGTAATGATTGATGAGATGTTAAACTGGAAAACGCATATTAAATTAGTAAAACAAAAACTGTCAAAGAGCTGTTATGTATAGAGCCAGCTTATTAATGAATACACATAGTTTGCAGATTTTGTACTACTCGCTTTTCATGCCTTATATTACGTAATGTGCAGAAGTGTGGGGTAACACATATGCTTCAAATGTTCAATGTTTAGTTGTGTTACAAAAAGGTTATACGGTTACTATGTGGAGCCAAAAGACTGGACCATACAAATATGGTATTTTATAATCTGCTCATTCTGAAATTACAAGACTGAGTTGAATTGAAAACAGCTGTTATTATGTTTAAAGCATTTCACAATTTATTACCAAGGAATGTACAAAAACATTTCTAAATGTATGAATCGGTTTATTCAACCCGTCACAAATGTAAGTTTAAACAAAATTATGCACGTACCAGTCTAAAAAGTATGTGTATTTCTATCAAAAGGACACACCTTTGGAATTCCCTTGACAGTTCACTAATAACTTGTAAGAATGCTCACCCATTCAAAAAGTATTATACAGCTAAATTATTGAATAATTATGAGTTAAAGTCGTAAATAATCTTTATAAAATAGTCACATTAACAAGATAAATAACATGAATGTTAAGTTGAATGTTAAAAAAATTAGATGCGTTAAAGTGATTCATTTCAGTAAAAATTTTCGTTTGCAGATTTCATCTACTATGATCTTACGTGAAATTTATGTTGTTGCATTTAGAATTAATTTTTCTTATTTTGTCTCTTCCAGAATTGTTATGTATTCATAAGCTAGTCATTGCAAAGGGTAAACATTATAAGTATTGCTCTTCTTTTTAACCCTTATTTCAACAAATGATATTAATCAATATTATGTACTGTATATTTGATGTTGTTATTGTTGTTGAAATTAATTAATTAATTCATTCATTCATTCATTCATACATACATACATTCATTCATTCATTCAAATGTTAGAAACCACACATCGTTACATAAACACCATAACGCACTCGCAGATATTTGTTGTTTGTCGAAAATGACGAAGGTCGGAGAGAATGTGAAGCTCACGTCCATCGATAGGCCCTAGTCGTGATAATGTAGAATTGTCAAATAATGTTCGTGTTGCTATGCTTTTGGCACGATGACAGGCATAAGCATTATTGTGTCGGCTCTACTTCGTGTTGTCAAGTTCGTGATGCAGGGACTGTTTTTACAAAATATTTGCCTTGCGCACGTGGTTCGTGCGCTTATTATACGTGTACGTTTTGCGTAATACACGCACATTACGTTTTATGTTCCGAACAACTTATATACCCCGTGAAACTTTATAATCTTGACATATATGGGGTATTTTGGAAATACATAGGTCTTACTTCATATTCTTGGGATTGTAAATTAATTCCTCAAAGTTTGGCGCTCAAGGTTCAAGCCGTCTAAGAGGAAATCGTTAACCTACCGGCACACAGACGCAAGCTCGATTGTAAATTTATACCACGTCATGAATGTCACAGCTCCCAAATTATTATATGTTATTGATTGAATTTGTATTGCCTCCCTATTGGCCTGATAGCATCGAGCCAACAAGGCTACCCGGAGGGCAATACGAATAGGATCAATTAATATTTTTTTTATTAACTTACAATTTTACAAATTTATGTTATATATTAAATTTTTGACAGGCCTTCGACAATTTGAACTGGCAGTGACGTGACTATAAATGACCGTGATTATTCATCGAGCGCAAAAAGAATGTCTAACGTTCTTGATGAACTCGATCGCAATACGGATGAACTCGGCCACGACATGGATGAACTTGGCCAATACGGTTTCTGAATATGCGTCACGCAGCACTACGAACGGGAAAGCGACAATGTTATCAATCGACCGTTTACGTCGTATTCGGGCAACAACTTACACAGTCAATTAATAATATGCTATACGAGTTTTATTGGTTTAAAGAACTAGTACGCAAGTGTATGATTTCATTGAGGTGCGTACATGGCTGTATAAAAATATAGATACACATGAACGAATAGTCTTCATATAATAAAAACAATGTGGCTGAATGCTTTCCGCAGAAGGTGAATCAGTGTAGGAATTAACAGATCTGCCTGGTTTTTAAGGGTGAAGCGTTTTGGCCGGATCTAAGGTCTAGTTCCCGCGCTTTATCAGAATCTGTATCCATAACACACACGCGCGCGCATGCACACACACAAACGCACGCACGCAAACACGCACGCATACGCACGCGTACGATCTCGTTATCGTTCCCGCTCACGCATACTCTCTCTCTCTCTCTCTCTCTCTCTCTCTCTCTCTCTCTCTCTCTCTCTCTCTCTCTCTCTCTCTCTCTCTCTCTCTCTCTCTCTGGAGAGCAACTCGAATCAGTCCTTATGATTTTAGTCAACAATTGTGGAAATTGGTTCCTCCAAATCGTGACAGGTACAAACGACGCCATTACCTTAGTGTGATAATAAATATATTGACAACGTCAACCGGCTGCGGCACACACACACGCACACGCACACGCATACGCACACGCACACACACGCACTAAGGCTATGAAATAGGAACCCCTCCTTCTTTAAAACCCGAGGATGAGTCATTACATATGTTCTAGAAAAGAAGTGTTGTACAGAAAAGGAAGTATTCGTCTTGGTTGACTGAAATATACCCTACAGGAAAAGACAAACGAGAGTCGAGTTTATAGTAATAGTCAATGTGACGCTTTTATTTCAACAGCGTGACTTACATCGTCACGGACAACTTAACAAATGCTCATTTGCGTTCAATCGATGGCCACTCCTGCTCCGAAACAATCACAAGTTGCATCTGTTATCGTGTTGCAAACAGGAAGGGAAGCCGGCCTTGCACGAGCAGAAGCAGCAGATTGGACACTCAAATAATCCTTCAGGAATCGTTTTCACGTTGCAGCTACCGCTTCCGTAATCACAGTTCACAGAACACGATTTTACTGAAACATCAACATCGTACATTAGTATTCACAAACGGGTAATCGTGTGTGCAGTGTGCGTGTGTGTGTGTGTCTGTGTGTGTGTGCGTGCGTGTGTGCGTGTGTGCGTGCGCGCGTATGTGTGTGTAGTTTATGTTTGTTTATGTGTGCGTGCGTGCGTGCGTGCGTGTGTGTGTGCGTGTATATGTTTGTGTGTGCTTGCGTTCTTACGTAAATTAAATTATGTGCGTATTTGCGCATGCATGCGTGTGAGTGTGGAAGCAACGCATATTGCTTACATAAAAGTGTCTGGTATATACGTCAAAGTTAATGTTGGTTTTGACGAAACGACTACACAAGAGTCGGGAGAGGAGTTGATTGGTGGCATTGGAATTATTAGTAAACAATTCTATGTAGATGCGATAATGTTTGAACAAATGCACCATTAGCCATGATGATAAAACCTTAGAATTAACACAATCGTTTTCTTAGTACACAAAAAGCACCCTGAGTAGATGGCAGCCGCTAACGTACAAAAATCAACAAAACGCGAATGTTTACTACAAGCCGCCTACGAAAAACCGTTTTTATGATAAAACAGCGGTAACATTTTATAATAAATAACTTAGTTTCACTATATAATAAATTGTAGAAACACCTGTTCCATTGATCTTTAGATAAATATTATTTATACAACTTTCAGTTGCTGCCTTGCTGTGGGCTCAGATAAGAGATGGTAGTAATATGTAAGCGGTTGCCTTCATAGCACTCAGGCTAACCCTATCCTTACCCATTGAAACCCACAGAACAAAGATTTATGATGTATAATTATTTTTTTTATCAATAATAGTAGTCTACTTACCACATGGGAGAGGATCTGGAAAACAAGAAAACACATTCATAACAGACATGTACATTGTCAAATAGTGTGTGTGTGTGTGTGTGAGTGTGTGTGTGTGTGTGTGTGTGTGTGTGTGTGTGCATGTGCATGTGTGCGCATGGGTGTGTGCGCGTGGGTGTGCGTGTGTGCGCGCGTGTGTGCGGATGTATGCGTGTGTGTGCGTGTGTATGTGGATATGCGTGTCCGTGTGCGTGTGAGGTGTATATACGAACATAATTATCTCCCTCATGTTTGTTTGGGGTAGTTGGTACATTTTTACTTTATTTTCGAATTTTTCCCGGAAGACCCGATGAGATAGAGATGTTGGCTGGGTCAACATAATTTAAGTTGTTTCTATATCATCGTAAAGACAATAATACCATCTACAAATATGTCGCCGAATGTACCGAGCAATGTTGATTAATTTTCACGTTGTTGCAGTTTCTATGTGATGCAACCTGCTGGCCAAACTATTTAATATTGCAATGAAAGACGTTATAGGGAAGCAAGTACGCTGCAATATAATAAAATCTATCACCTTTGGTTTTGCCACAATTGTAGAGTGCTAAGATCTTGCCTAACCTTGACAAAAAACTAGGCAAATGACATAATGTCACCACTTACCGGACAAGCCCATCTGGAAGAAAAACAAAACAGCGCTGTTAGCGACATTTGACAAATTGTTGCCGACAAAGTTTCATTCAAATGCGAACTTCGCAGTTATCATCCCGAATACACAGTCTGTGCACGATTAGTTGCCCGATATGGCACTGTTTGACTAATTCTTAATTTTTAGTACAAACAATTCCAGGAAATATTTTGTTTATACCAAACAATGCGCAACAGTCTTTATATGATACGATCGCCCGTATAACATCATAAATACATATTGTACATAATTTATTTTAAGTTTATTACAATTACAATAATTGCGCATAACAAACTTTTGAATTCACAAAGGTCAATATATGTACATGTTCATTAACATTTATGGTACATTTTTAACGATTGCACCTATTCTCTTAAGAACTCGAGAACGAAACACCTGTTTTACAAAGGACATCCTCCAGAAATATACTTGTTATGAAAAGAAGACAATGCACTTGCAACGCGTATATATTTGCAATGTAGCACGTTACTATTAACTGTACATTGTCCTAAGAAATCAGTGATACAGTTTGCAATTTGATGTGTCACACAATGCACGCATTTGTGAGGTTTAAAACATACCTGAAAAACGGCGCAGCAGACGAGTAGCACGCCCACGAGATACGTTGCCGTGTTCATTCTGAAGATAAACGAAACGTTGGTATAATAATTTGTTATGCTGGTAGCAGGCTATTTAATAATAATAATAAATAATATATTTATTTGGTATAGCGCCACATCCAGTATTGTTCGTGGCGCTTCACAACATATTAAAATACATACAAATGGTAGAATTGCAATAAATATGTATGTATATTAATTTAAAATAAATATTAGTGGTAAAGAATAAAATAAATAAATACATACATATTGAATAATGTAGAATTTCTAAATAAAAAAGTAAATAAATTGCAGTTATTCATCAAAATTAAATAATATTAATAATAATCAATCTAGCACAATAACTATATAAAAATAGTACTAATAAATAAATATATATGTATGATTAATAATAATAAATAATTTAGTAAAACATTTGATATAAAATAGTTTACGTGAAAAATAATGAATAATCATTATACGAATACGATAACTAATTAAAATTGGTTTAGTAGAGGGCAGTGTTCATCTAGAGTGATACTAATGTGAAACACAAAAGAAATGTGTCTTCAGACGACATTATATAAGTTGTTGTCATGCTATGCTACAAGCATAAAATAAAATAAAATAAATAAGTCCAATTAACTATATTATTGTGTTTATTTGTGTGTGTGTGTGTGTGTGTGTGTGTGTGTGTGTGTGTGTGTGTGTGTGTGTGTGTGTGTGTGTGTGTGTGTGTGTGTGTGTGTGTGTGGTAGATTGGAGGCCACTGAACCAAAGAATGGAATGAATATAGAAAGAGGTCAGTGAACCTCGGTGCCTGGGATGATATATTGTTGCACTGCTCCAACTGCATTACACTTCACTCCTGACAAAGTTGTTCAATCGAACAAGCAGGTTAGGTATTATTACAGCTGCTAACACCGCCTTTTAAACATGTTATGGTAAACATTATAGTCTCGTGTGAGCATCGACACGCTCGGTTCTGCTACAACTGTACAATTGGTCTTATTTACAGCATGGAACAAACTTGATATCTAAATATCTCCTATATATCTAGAGCTGGCCTTTTTAACGAATACCAAGGCAAAATAGTCTTCACAAGATTGTGCCCACAATGCCTTATTATTTGTATCTTTCAGACGTGTAATTCAACACCTTTGCCTGGTGGCATTAAAATAATATATTTTTAACGATCCGAAATATTTACCGAAATCTCCCTTCAATGTAGAGTAAACGAACCTGCCAAAGGTTCGACACCGCCAAATAGGATTCGAACCCGCGTTCTCTCAGTTGAGAGTCCGGAGCTCTTACCGCTGCGCTACTGCGCTCCACAAACATACATAGATACATACAATGTATACAACGTACATACATACATACATACATACATATATACATACAATGCGCTCCACATACAATATCATACATGCTGATATTCATCAACCACGGTACCGATGAAAAAGTATAATAATGCAAACTCACGTGTCGTCTAAAACTTGTCTCTGTTACGAACTTGTTCTTACGCTTGCAAATATCTGTTTCGTGTTATAGCTCGCGCGCTAAGTATTTATATGTTCCCCAACAGTACAAATGTCACATGTCACGACACTTAAATGTCAGTCACGACCGGGACGTAGCATGAATGTAAACAACGTCTTCTTCACCCTATCTGCACCAGAGACACGCAGCAGTAAATGCGACACCTATAAATATATAGGTCATATGCCAGACCACCAACATTGGCATAAATGGTGCCATTGTCTCCGTCAATAAAAAATATTCTGTTTAATGATCGCAACGTTTCATGTTTACTGAATATTGGTAGTGAACGGATGTTGACGATATACCATCATACTAGTTTACGAATGTTGAGAAAACACCAGTGACGTACATATATTGAAAGAGTGCAACCGCATGTTTGAAATATCGCTGCCTTATCGCTTTGTGACGCGTCACGCTCGGTGAATCTTTCAATTGATCGCGGTATTGCGTCACGAAAGGTGTACGTGCGTAGACAACCCACATAATAGAGCGTCTTGTCTTCGTAGTAGTACGTTTTTCCCCAATAATTATTATGGTTGTTATATTGTTTCTTTAACGAAAATCGATCCTCGTAACTGTAACGTTCAGATCGAGTTGAATCTTCATCACAGTATAAATGTGGCCCGTATAAGTTGATCTCAATTAAACAAACATGGAAGTTGATGTACGAGTTGCAATTTATATAAGAACTTCACAAACATTTTCCTGTCTATTTTTCAATGCTCAGAACTTCCTCAGTGTTTCATATTATAATAACCGTCATGCTTTGCTACGTCATATCCAATAAAAACATTGAGGTTACCATTTAAACTGTTAAGCTGTGACATGACAATTAGCAATAAATCGCCATACTTATTTTCTGAACACTCAGAACGTCACCGTATTTCTTCAGAATAATCATCAAGCTGTGTTACATTATATATTTTAAAATTATTACGGTTACTTCCGCTGACACGTTTGTGTTGTGATAAATTAAATTACGAAAATTGCAAAAATCACACAAAAAGTCGTCAATTTTTTATAACCTAGATAACATACAATAGCCACTCACGTACTACGCCACATGCTGTTGAACACATCAAATTGATTTTGATAGTTTCGAGTCACAATGGAAAATCTAAAAATGCAAATTGTATCAAAACCATCATAATGTTGTATTCAGCGTTGTAGACTATCACATTTACATATACGGATTTACTGCGTAACATAATATTTTTAAATATTTAGGTGTTAACGTCATAGACAGGACAGAAGCAGCACGACACCAGCGCCACATGAGGTACTTCAAATGCGCGAACTTAATGCGCGTGGGCAAGGGGATCGATTATCTCTAAAGTAGTAATTTCCAGTGATAGATTATTCGTACCAAGTTATCATAATCGTATGTAATCGTTGACATTTTATGATTCAATTACACTGATTACCATCTTCTAGTACAGGTGTATTTTATATATTTTAGCGCCTCTGAAATGTCATTTTGTTTACAGCCTTTTATACAAAAACGTACTTCTTTTTATTATTGTTATTATCATTTTTTAACCGTGTTTAACTGTCGAACTACAACATTGAGAACAAGCTAGACATTGCTTAATTCCTTTATAACAATCCGAATTGTTTGCATTTGTTCCAGCTGTCAGTATGATATCACGTATCTGAAATGACCAGGAAACTACCTACTATTTACATCCAGTGACTAAGCAGTTAATGTATGTTAAAATCTTTTTAATCAGTTAAAATCATGATTCTAATCATAATTACATGCAAAAGTACATGTAATGAACATTTTTATGAATATACATATTAATACATGTTCTCATCTTTAATACGCAAAACTGGAAGCATTGGAAGTGTACCTCCTCTAAGACACCGATGTCGCTCATTCTAAGTACACCTCCTCTAAGACACCGATGTCGCCCATTGTAAGTGTACCACCTCTAAGACACCGATGTCGCCCATTGTAAGTACACCTCCTCTAAGACACCGATGTCGCCCATTGTAAGTACACCTCCTCTAAGACACCGATGTCGCCCATTCTAAGTACACCTCCTCTAAGACACCGATGTCGCCCATTGTAAGTACACCTCCTCTAAGACACCGATGTCGCCCATTCTAAGTACACCTCCTCTAAGACACCGATGTCGCCCATTGTAAGTACACCTCCTCTAAGACACCGATGTCGCCCATTGTAAGTACACCTCCTCTAAGACACAGATGTCGCCCATTGTAAGTACACCTCCTCTAAGACACAGATGTCGCCCATTGTAAGTACACCTCCTCTAAGACACAGATGTCGCCCATTGTAAGTACACCTCCTCTAAGACACAGATGTCGCCCATTGGCCTCTCATCTACCAACAGACGAAATACTAAAAATCACAACGATATAGTAGTTAGAATATGTTTCATACAATGTCGTAATTGGTGGCAGCAAATATTAAATGGTAATACAATACAATACAATACAACTTTATTCATCCCTGTAAGGGCAATTACATTTTGTTTGGACGGCACAATGTATAAAAATGTATATATATATACAATATTAAAATATTACATAGGTAGCAGCATATTATTAATATATAATAATTAATTAACAATACTTAATTATTAATGGGAATTAACTTAAGTTCAAAATATTGTAGAAATGAAAACTGTTGCCCATGGTTTGTGGCTCCATGGATGGGCGTGATCTAATTGTTGGATTAATTCCTTTACTAATATTGAATTATGATTAATATTATTATTATTTATATAATTATCATATTAAATTATGATTATGATTACTACCCTTTTTTGTTTAGGTGGCTCCCAAGTTGATCTTTATGGTTATGCTATATTATATTCAAAATAAAACAATAGTAAATTATGTTTATCTGTCTGTCTGTCTGTTTGTTTGTCTGTCTGTCTGTCCACACGTGGCATCAACGACAGGACCACCTGATTGTGCGCAAAGGAGATACGTGTATTGCAATTTAATATTTTTGTCTGACGTCTTTTCGCATTATTTATTTCTTCCGTTGTAAAGGTGATGTTTTCCCATGTAGCAGGGAGCGATGGAGAAGGGTCGGGGGCTACCCCCAATGGCGGTATCTCTGTGCTGGACAAGCCAGGACCGGCGATTTCGTGACTCTATGTGACCCTCATTTGCACGGGTTAACGCATTTTGCCCTCCCATTGAAAGATCCCGGAAACGCCCGCGTCACGCCGCAGCCGGTTGACGTTGTCAATATATTTATTATCACACTAAGGTAATGGCGTCGTTTGTACCTGTCACGATTTGGAGGAACCAATTTCCACAATTGTTGACTAAAATCATAAGGACTGATTCGAGTTGCTCTCCAGAGAGAGAGAGAGAGAGAGAGAGAGAGAGAGAGAGAGAGAGAGAGAGAGAGAGAGAGAGAGAGAGAGAGAGAGAGAGAGAGAGAGAGAGAGAGAGAGATTAGAGATTAGAGAGATGGAGGGAGGGAGAGACAGACAGACAGACAGACATATATATATATATATATATACATATATATATATATATATATATATACATGTATATATATATATATAAAAGAGAGGAGATATTTGTTTAGTGAGATCAACCATAATCTGATAATATTATTATAATACATAGTAATATAGAATAGAAGTTGATTGATCCATGGAGACCTCCATTATCACCCAACAATCGCTGTCGTACAGACAACAACAGCTGTATACAATAGGTCATGCTACATTAAATAACCAAATAAATAATAGCTGTAATAATTCTGAACAATACCTGTTTCTCCTACATGATTGAAAATGAAGTGTAAGCCATTTGCATTACACCATAAACCATAGTGTGATAATCACTGATTGAAATACGTGAAAATAGTTACGGAATAGTAAATAAGTACGAACTCCATTATCAACATTTACCACTACCAGCTGTAACTCACATGTTGTTGTTAAAATTACAACAATGCAGCATATGAAAATATGACGACATCTCAACAATAGTTGTCAAATGGACAACACTTGATTCAATCATTTCTAGTACCAAAATGTAACTACAAGTAACAGCGCCGGCACTGGAGATTATATTCCATTTCGATCATTCTTAGAAATCACACGAGTCTGTAGATGTCTGATAGTGATTAGATTACAGAGTGAGCAATGCTTAGTGGAAATGACTATCGTAGCAATGTAGTGCATTAACCTATATAAGCAGTAGTAACAGTATTATGTAAGGAGTAAACAGAAGGTTCGAGATAAGGTGGGACTAGGAAGAAGCGCAGGAAACGTAATTAAAATATATGTTGGGTTTCAAATGACAGAGGCCCTGAACGAGTATTTCAGGTCAGTGTTTACTACAGAAGAAGTTCACTGCCATTACCAGTTACTAAATTTGAGGGATGAATCAAATCAATTAGGGCAGTTGTTTATTACTCCTGAAATGATATCAAAGAAAGATGATGAAAGAAAACAAATCACCTGGAGTTGACGGGATACCAACACAATTGCTTAAGGAAACTGTAGACCAATTCAGTACCCCACTTGCTATATTCTTTAACTTGTCACTCAAAGAGGGACTCGTTTCACTAAAACACAAATTAATAAATGAAACTCAACATGGGTTCCTAAAAGCTAGGTCTTGTCTATCCAATCTATTATGTTTTTAGAAGAAATTACAAAGTGGGTAGATGATGGGTCACTAGTGGATGTTGTATACTTAGATTTTTAGAAAGCATTTGATAAATTGCCACATCAAACATTGGTATTCAAACTAAAAGCCCATGGTATAGGGGATGGTGTGATCAGTTGGATACAAACATGGTTGACAGACAGAAGACAGAGTAATAGTAGAGGGGGAGATTTCAAACTGGAAACCAGTTTTGTGTGGAGCGCCACAGGTTGGTGTTGGGACCTATATTATTCTTCATAATATTATATATAAATGATTTGGATGATGATGTATCACGCAAAGTACTGACATTCGCAGATGATACAAAAGTGTTCGGAACAGTTTAAACAGGTGCAGATAAACACACTTTACAGGATGATCTAGCCAAATTGGTCAAATGGTCTGAAAAATGGCAAATGTTATTCAATTTTGGGAAGTATAAATGCATCCACATAGGACATGGACAATTGTTATAAAAAGGACCCTTTTGGGACATTGCTTCATGAGTTCGCGGCATTATTGAACAATTTGCAATTTTTGATAACGAATTTGCTGCCAAATTTACTCATTGCTGTGAAACCTTAAAGGACCTTGTCCGTCAGATGTTTGTAATTTTATGGAGAATATTGCCCTGCATGAAAAAAGGAAAGTGTATTTCTCACGTGTTTGCTCCCAAAAGGTGTTCTTTTAAACAATATTGCTCTTTGCCATTTTCGGATTTTTCGCTAAAATTGGCTTGCCGTTTTATAGTGCTATTGACCAAACAAAATTAGGACATTTCTTTCAATAAAATGCCGTTTCAAAGAAAGTGTGTCTTTTGTACCATTTAAAATGCCCTTTTATGATTTTGCCCTTTATGAACAATGTTTCCCGTCGTTTTGTTTAAATACCATTACAAAATCTGCATGAAGAGTACAAAGAGCTGTGCTGACATCTTGTAAAAGACAAGATGGGGAGAAGGGGGGCAAGTTAGTCTGATAGGGGAGGGGCAAGAGAAAGGGTCGGTGGAGCAATGCCCCCACGTTGTATGTTAAAACGCCCTGGTTTGGGAGAAGGTATATTGAACAATAAATATTACGACGGGTGACGGCAAGAAGACATCTACCCTTACGGTAGATGGAGAGCCTTCACATTGGAACCCTGTTTTACTTGTTTATTCGGAAATATATTATTCTTAGTATCAACATCAGTGATTTAGTTTCCAAGCACTATATTGACATTTGCTGATGAAACAAAACTTCTAAAGGTTACACATGATGGAGGTCAACACATTTGCGAGACGATCTTAAGAAATGTCAACTGGTTTGAAAATAGCAGACGTTATTTAAATTTGGAAAACGTTAATGTTGACACTCCCTTGATCACTTGCCACCTGTGTATTTTTCTGAATGGCAAAGTAGATCAATTTTTTGGAGTGCAAAATATTTTTATTTCTGAAATAATTTGAATATTTCTTCCCTGTTTTATAACAAACTTATTCATGTAATACTCAATGTAAATATTGGTTCGGAGTAAGTATATATTTGCATATTTAATGTACCATCGTTTCTTCTTTCCCAAATTACATAACGGCCCATTGCTTACCCACTATTTATAACAGTTCTTTTATGTCTCCATTAGCCCATGCACTGGACATTGCTTAGAGAACCCATGTTATAACTCAATACATTTGTATTGTATCGTAACTAACGCTCCAGCGTTACTATATTTCCAGTTGCGTATTTAGGGGCGTTGGTAGCGCAATTGTGTATTTACTTTACTATGCAACCTGATGTGCCACTATACGTTGCCATGTTACAAAATGATGGGTGATATTGGTTGTCTTTTCTGACTCCCTTCCCAAACATCAGATAGCTACTACTTGGCCCGTGCAGTGAATCCAAATATAACATGTAATATACTTAATTTTGTTGATAGGGAACCATCCGTGTATTACTGTTGTTAAACTCTATTATCAAAACTCATTTCCTTGAATGGACAATTAACAACATGATGCTGCATATCTTACCGTCCTCTATGATTGAGTATATCGTGAACGATTGAATCTGAGCATGTATTGACTCAATTATATTGTGAATAAAACTAGCTAGCTTCGTGAACGAGAACACGCTTAAAACAATCGATCCTCTTTCCCACCTGTATCAAGTTTGCACATTTGTAATGCCGTGCATGGCAAGCGTGTCTTGTCATTTCCGTTGTTTGTAACATAAACCTAAGGCTTTAATGCTGTGTGACGTTATACGTCAAGATACTTATTTCGCTGAAATTGGAGGAGTTGTCGCTCAAAAATGTCAACGTCTACCTCAATATTAAGTAATGGTATATGACGTAGCGCCGCCTGATAATTATTCTAATGGTGTAATTAAGCTCCATAAATTAAACAAACACCATAATTAGAGCGACACTTGTCATTTTATAATTATTTCCAAGTTTTATATTTTGAATTATGTCAGATAAAACTTTTCTTTGTAATGTAAATTTGTTTAACTTTTATTTGACGTAGCACAGCATAGTCATTATACAGATGAAATATGGGGACGTTGTGAACGTCGAGAAAATAGTTATGACGAATGTTGTGATTTGTTTTGCTGTTTTTAGATATTGAATTGTCAGATTTAACCGATAATCGCGATATGGTTTAGTTATATATGACATCGCACAACTTCGTGATTACTTATATAAAGCATGGTAAGTTACGTACATTAAACAAATTAATTTGGACGATTTTGTGTGATTTTCGTATAAATAGTAACTCTTTACCTTGCAAATGTTTTTTTATTTAGATAATATCGACTTACACTGTGTATGTGTGTCCCAAATCTATGAAGCGGTGAAGTTGCAACTCGTTCGGAACTATGAAGATCAATTGTCGTTAAAGGAAACAATAAGAAAAGTGTGTGGATGTTTTGTAAACGAATAAGTCATCGGAGCAACATTTCTCTCACGGACACGCATAATATGAAAATAACAATTCGAAGGAAAAAACGTACTACGATGTAAGGCATTGACACGGCGTTCTGTTGCGTGGGTTGCCTACGGTAAGTGCATACTCCTTTCGTGACGCAAACCCGCGATTAATGGCTAACAGAGCGAGACGCGTCACAAAGCGAGAAGGCAGCGATATTTCACACATCCGGCCACAACCTTTCAACATCTGCACGTCACTGATGTTTTCTCAACATGCATAAACTAGCATGGCGCTTGCTTGTCAACATCCGCATTACTGCCAATATTAAGTAAACACTTACGACCTTATACAAAAAAAGTTGCAACCCTTAAACATGGTGTATTTATTAGCTCCCTTTATGCCAATGTTAATTGGCTGGCATACCACGTCTTTGTATTTATAGGTCTCGCATTTACTGCAGCATGTGTCGGGTGCGGAGAGGGTGACTCTAACAGCCGTTGTTTAGATTCATGCGCACGTCCAGGTCGTGACTGACATTTACGCATCGTGACATATGGCATTTGTATCGTCGGGAAGCGTATAAATACTTGGCACACGAGCTTTACTACGAAAAAAGACCGAAGCAATCGTAATAACAAGTTCGCAAAGGAGCTAATTGTTTGACACCACGTAAGTTTGCATTCTTATACTTTTTAACGGTACCGTGGTTGACGAATGTCTGTTTGCATGCTGTTCTACCAGATAGTCGACGCCAGTGTTTATATTTTAGTTTTTCATAGACTGTTTGCTGGTAGAACTAATAAAATGTCTTCTGAATTAAGTGTTTCTAACGTACATATTAAAACAATTACAGTATCCGTATGCCTGCTATGAACAATAATTACAGGGCAGACAGTTGTATAAAACTATTGATATTTATACAATTAACATAATCACTTTGGATAGTGCACAATGCACCGTCTTTGCGTATGTTTTTATTGTATAAACTCGAGTAGATTTGTGGCATGGCCACTGTCAAATCAACCAGTCGGTACATGGATCCCTGTGTTATACTGGAACAAGAAGGGTTATTTACCATAGTGAAATCTTTCCTCATTATCAATAAACAACTACAAATGTTTAACATATGTAAATACAAGTTATGAGCATGTTTGTGCGTTAATCTAAGAGACAAAATTTCAAAAGAATAAAATGTCCATAGGCTCTTTAGCATACGTGTTGTGGCACAGTTATTTAAAGTTCAGTCTTGAAACAATACATTTATATTTCCATGCAGACATATATTATTTATGGTACATTTTAACTCACTAAAGCCATACTAATGGTCAGTCAAAATATACAAATTTATCCCGGGTTTGTATACCGCGGGGTTCAGTTACGGAATCACAACGGAAGTTAGTATACACAGTTTGCTGTGTAGACCAATGCTGCATCTAAAAGTCAAACATATACATTAAATATGTGAATAATGTCTCTGTCTTAGAATTGTCATGTAGTTCTGGTAGGTGCAGGTGTACTGTTGCGCTGTGTTGCGTGATAATTTAAGAACAGTTTGTAAGTTAGGAAAACATATTTCCGGAAGACAATTTTTTTGAATTCATACGGAACGTCGAAAACAAATAAAGTGCGTGGCACGCCTATTTCAATGTACGGTTTACGTTTTTAAATGACGATGTTATTATGACTCATGCGTACGGGGAATTACTGTTTAGGTTCTCTTAAAAGTGTCATACTTTTTTTTATATAAAATCAAACTTATCGCTTACAACGCCGACAATTTTATTACATTCTTGTAATATTGATGTTTTCGTAAATTTAGTAATGTTTAATATGCTACAAGCATATCAAATTATGATGTCTTCCTGTCGTTCGTCTTCAGAATGAACACCACCACGTACCTCATGGGAGTGCTACTCGTCTGCTGCATCAGTTATCAAGTATGTGTTTTTATTTACACGAATGCATGCTTACTACGGCTCATATCACTATTGAATCATTTATATGCTTTTGAGAGATATGCCGTTTATAGTAACGTGCTGCAGAGCAAATAGTAACACGCACAATGATATTATTGTAGCACGCTATTTGCATATACCGTACTGTTTATATACACAATAATAAGAAAAGATATTCTGGAGTGTATCTTGGTAAATGTACTGTATTCGTTCACGAATTCGCGTAGGCTCATTCGTCGAAACAATGACTGTAACTGCTAATTATGCGTCGTATTAACAATATATATATATATATATATATACACAGTGTTCCACACATGCACCCACCCACCCACCCACCACACCCACCCACCCACCCACACCCAACACCCACCCACACCACACACACACACACACACACACACACACACACACACACACACACACACACACACACACACACACACACACACACACACACACACACACCCACACCCACCCACACACACACACACACACACACACACACACACACACACACGTGTGTGTATAACCTATACGAAATGTGACACGGGCGATTGATTTCGATAAAAACATAGTTCTTTAATTTGTTTGTATTACAAGACGTAATATGTCAAGCAACTATTATACCGACTATCGCTAACTCTACCACAGACTACGTACTCGCGGTGGCAGCTGCGTAGTTTGCATTTGATTTACATTTCATACACTGCAACAATTGTGAAATGCCGCTTACACTTCTAATAAATCACTGTTTTCTTTCAGATGGGCGTATCTGGTAAGTGGTGCTATTTTCCTGCGACTTCGCTGTGGTTCTACTCACAGGTTTGATTAATGATGTGGCTTTTTACAGTAATATTTATGTTTCCGATAGTTCCAACGACCCTTTTAAATTTCCTAGACATTCTTACGACACAAAAAGAACACAGCATAATTTATTTGATACCCTGCATAATTCCAAGCTCTAGGGAAATCAGAAAACGTTACTGCCCGACCTAATATCTAGCTATCAAAATACTGGATATATATTTTTCTCATATTGGCCTAAATACATTGTAGGTGAAATCTTAGCTAAGTTGCCAAACATATTTAAATGCATACCTACACTAAATACCCCCAGGTAAATAATAAGAAGGAAATCATTTCTACCTACGTACCATACACATTGAGAGCTGCTTGTCGTCGGAAACTATTTTATTCTGAAAGGCCTAAGTCGTAAACCATTGTCGTGATTTGATAGAGTCACCGTTGGTTGTCCCGACACATATAAATGTACATGACTATGTGATTTAGTTAAAGTTTAGTCGTAAGCAAAATATACAGCGCGCCGCTTCTCAGCCGACCCTCTGTAATGCACTCTCCCTCATCTGCTTGTGTAAGTAATCTTTATTGCCTGTTTGCTGAGCACATATTTCCGAAGTGTAGCACACTTATGTGTCTAATACAACGACCACATCAAAGAAAGGTTAACGTAGTTTTGTTGACTGCAATTTAACAGTTTCCCTTATGGGATCTCTTTTAGAGACTATAGATGATGATGGTGCTTTGTTTCGACGACATAATTAGTATGGGGGGCATCTTAGTATCGCAATCAAGTTGTTTGGGCAACCCAAAATGATCCGTTGCAACACTTTTACCTGACTGACCCTGGCAACAATTATTTGTCAACAAACTGTTTGTAGAACAATCGCGTATCCGACCCCAGTTCTTAGAAAGCTTACAAACAATCACGGTAACCCGACATATATTGCAACAACGCGTACTGTTACAACACACTAATCACAGTGTCAGCACCATAACGCAACAAAGCGATCGAGATGACATTTGAACGATTCCGAACGCGACCAAACACCTGTTGGCATATAAATATTACAATATTCGCGATTGTGTCGGCGATAGAAAACGCCGGAATTATAATAATGTCTCACTAATAATTTTAACTATCTCACCCACGAAAGGATAAAGCGACGCACGACGACCAACGCACTGTGAAATGTATTGTTGTTAAAGACTCGTATCTTCACAGAGCCACAAGAACAAAAACGTAAAATGCGTACATTATACAAAAGTCTAGTTAACAACGAACAAACGACGGCTTGTGTTAAAGACCTAATTCACCATGCAACGATCGATCGATAACACATTTCAGGAAGTCTCTATTGTTGTAGGAAAGGTTATGTATCGGCAAACGGCGCGTATGTCTTTGTGACATTGGTTACGTCTTTGTAACCATGACAGTTTATTGGATTAACCCATAGTACCGGAGTTTTTCTGTTGTTAAGATGTTCCGCATTTACAACAATAATACGTCATGTTCTTATATTGCATACTGTCCGAGTGCGTGCGTGCATGTGTGCTTGCGTGTATGTGTACTCCATTGTTCTGAGATTGTAGCAGGGAATATTGGACCTATGCTATTCTGATCAGCATTATGATACGGATTTGTCCAGATATTAGTGAAACGTTAGCGTGAACAAATATGACAGAACAATATTTCTTAACTACTCGGTGACCAGTGAGCTTGCAATGGTGTTTACAATAATGTACATGGAAATTAGCAGATGTGGGACTAGCTGCAGTTGGAGGGAAGTGTTTGTGATCTTCAACGGGGTACAGTTTGAACGTATTGGTAATCCTCGAAGGGGTGACGGGTGGTTGCGCCCCCCTTTGATCAAATCCTAGATCAGCTCCTGAGAAGGAAGGGGAAACATGAAAAGGCTAGGGGAAATGACGAGTAAAAACGTGACGCTGCAATCCACACATTCCAAATGATATGGTTCAAAATGCTACGACATTATTATGACAGGATTGCGTATTAGGTAGATGTGATTTGAACAAAACGTCCTATTTACGAATGTATTTGTTTGTATTTTTCAGAAGGCTATTGTGGTAAGTAATGTTTTTATTGTTAAAAACATAATGAATTATATAAATAATCACTCTAATGTGGGTTAAAATAGTCAGTACTACAAGGAATTAAGTATCGTACACAAATTATAGTCGACTGAGGTCAACACTCAGTCGGGTCATCGCGTACAAAATGGCGCGTGTTATGACGTCGGCAACTACTGTTTATGTCATCGTTGTTGTATTTACTACTGAGTTTGAATGTCTTATACTACAAGACAATTTGGATACTGAAGTCAGTTGTGATAAATTTGTATTACCAAAAAAGTTAACTCATTTTCATGCCAACCTCGTTTTCGATTTGAACGTG
Source organism: Paraescarpia echinospica (assembly GCA_020002185.1). Taxonomy (NCBI): domain Eukaryota; kingdom Metazoa; phylum Annelida; class Polychaeta; order Sabellida; family Siboglinidae; genus Paraescarpia; species Paraescarpia echinospica. Next base: position 75,478,400 of record CM034532.1, on the reverse strand, counting down.
TGTGTTAAATGCTGCCGCCTATCTGCAATATTTGCAAGGTTCCTCATTGGCATATATAGTATGTTGAAACGGTCTCTCGGTAGAGATGAAAGCAACACCTTATAATCTACAGCCAGCTCGCTCTGTTCACAGAACGCAAGGCGGTAGCAACTGAACGTTGTAAGAAATACTATTCATTGATAACTACAAGCAATCGTGTTTACCCCCTTTCTTAAGACTCATAATTATGTAATATCCACGTCAATGCAAACACTGATATTTAAGTAAATGCATTCAAGTAAAAACATTGCCTTGGCGTACTATAGGTAACTGTGCAGCTATTGCTGATAGTGACAAGACTTTACACATGCATTCAAATCAAAAACGAGCCTTGAATAACACAACAGTTGGCACGTTTTATATATTGGTTACAATAACTGACAGCAGTATCGCAACCATAAGGTAAGCTCCGACAGAAAATAAATTAACTTACGTTTTGTAATATTTTAAACGAATAATAATACACCAGCGATGATGAGAACTATAGTGTCAGTGTCACTGTATGCGCCATTTTGTACGTGATATCCAAACCGTAGCGTAATCAACTAATCGAACATGCCATATTATGCACACACAAATGCGCACATTATTATATATATATATATATTATAATAATAATATATAATAATGTGCGCATTTGTGTGTGTTTATTTGTTTTGTATATTATATATATATATATATATATATATTTGTCCATATACACGCATACGTATTCGTACATACGCAGACACGTTAACTTATGAACGATCACACGAGCACTCCATACACGTATTACACACAAGCACACGCGCACTCACGCACGTACACACAAACACACACCTGCACACAAACACACACTATTACACACACACGCACACACATACACACACACACGCACATATACACACACACACGCACAGATACACACACACACACACACACACACACACACACACACACACACACACACACACACACACACACACACACACACACACACACACAAAACACACACACACACACGTGGATACACATCCAACATACACATCCAACATACACACGAATGGAAATGCACACGCACACGCACACGCACACGCACACGCACACGCACACGCACACGCACACACACACGCACATGCACACATACGAAGAACCGTTTGTAAATGACAATGTATGATGTTAATGTTTCAGATTCATCGTGCGACCTGGACTGCCAATACGGATCGTGCACTTGCAACATAGGAACGGTTCCGGCCGACAAATTCCACTGTCCCATCTGTTGCTATTGCATGTGCAACGGCGGCTTCCCTTCTTGCGTGCAGCGCTTCTTTTGGATGAGCACGAACAAATGCACCGATGATTGATCCCGAACAGGAGTGGACATCAACTTTAATATACTCTAACCATGTCGGTTATGTTGCTTAAATAAATACGCCACATTGACTTCTAATTGAAATCGGTTTCGCAATGATTATTTAACTACATTGTTCAAGATACTCTAACCATGTGGTTATGTTGCCTGAATAAATACGTCACATTGACTGGTACTACAAACTGGACTCGCAATCGTTATCTTATCAGCGTGGTAGGCCTATTTTGAGTTGCGTTAGCGGCATGCTTCGGTTTTAGAACCTACGTAGACATCATACATAATGGAACAGATTATCTGCTGATTGTGTGGGTGCTAGTAGCGTGAATATGTTTAAAAATAAAATCGACACATACCTCAGAAGGGCGGGTACACATAGATAAAATGGTCGGACTCTCGATAAGCCAAAGGGCTTCCTTGTCCACCTGCCACCTAGAGTTAATTCTCTGGGTGGCAATCTTGTTAAATCTTGTTAAATCAGTCCGGTCCTCAAGGTCTAAAACAGGGTTAGGATGTTTCGTTGTTGTATTTGCAGTTCATAAGATCATAACGATAGCTTTGCTGGAATGTCATGCATACACAAAATACGCACTACTACGCATGCTTACTGATATACGTCCATATTCCACTGACACCAGAGCACATGTTTCCATAATGCAGTCTTCCCAGTATTATAAAACAACTAAAATAAATTCTTCTTCTACATGTGTGCAGAATTATATTAATTCAGGTTCAAATTGTCGAGCAGTCATTACAAAGTTATCGTTGAATCGTTATTGTTAATATATTACGTGCCTTTGTAAGAACATATCAGAATAACCCAGAAATAGGATTGCGCAGGCTATGAAAACCTATTGTAAATCTTTGTGGTACTGGTGTGCCATGCCTACCTTACAAAACACAATTCCCGGTGTTACTTGTAGGGCGGTTGATGATGATAGAAGCCGGTTGATGATGATAGAAGCCGGTTGCTTTCGTTGCATTCGAACTATACCATGTACTGTGTTTAGTTTATGCAGAGTACAACTGGTCTAGTCATACTTCAAATGGGTCGCACCAGCCAGTCACATCCAAAGTGGTTTTGTTACGTTGGACTAACGATGTGAAAACTAGACTAGACATAAGTCTACAGTCACACATTTACGACATCTTGATCAATGTGTAACATCTATAGCAGCATGACAGTAGGGTATGTGTTGACGGCATTGCAAGAAGCTATAGTCATGTTATTTAAACAATCCACTAAGCTATAGTTATGCTATTTTAACACTCCACACAACTGTGCGATATACCATCACCGTTTGTGTAATATCAATTTCACGTTTTCAGAAAACATAACGTTAATGTATGCGTGTCATTGTAATAGAAACACAATTAGCTTAATGGGTTTCCGAGGAATTCTGTTGCATGTTCTAATAGCGTAGCGGCTAATTCCGCTTGTGAAATAAGACACTTCTTTGATCGTATTTGTATCCGTACACATGGTAATTGAACATGTCTAATCGTACGTGCTTTCACAATTTAGTAAATCATATAATACTTATAAATTATATAATTGACTTATCCAGTGACTTTCTCTTGACACTTGTGATGTTATTATATATATTATTATATGGCCTACACCTCGCGGTCTCCGCATCTTCAATCACTCAGCCGTGTGGCAGTCTACTGAGCATGGTGAAAACAATGCAGAGACAACAACAACGGGTCGGAATAAACCGAGGCCGTAAAATGTAATACGACGTCATCGTAACAGTCCGAATATGGCTTTGTGTCTCTCCTGTGTAATAGAACACGGAGGAAAACAAATAATGGTCCCAGAACTGAGCTTATATATAATACTGTACGCTATGCACCATATTAGTCAGCTTCATTATGTTACGAAATATATTTTCGCAGGATTTTTGTGGAGATTAGCAAACCAATATAATTTTGGAAACGTCATGACATGAGGAACCCGAAAACCAATGTTTCCATTTGACCATAAGCACGTAAGTCGACCATTTTGGATTTTTTAAAATGGCCGCTAAAATCAATTTTCCCCTATATCTTAATAACTGCATCACATAGAACTATAATTTGTGTGCCTCTATATAGGTTTTAGGGATCAACAATTTAAAATTTGTTACATTTGGATTTCTCTGATATTCACATCCGCCATTTTAAAGATGGCGGTCGTTAATACAAATATCACGATATCTCAACAACTTCGTCACATAGAGCCATACAGTTTACGCTTTTGTATAGCTTGGTCAATAACGATGTCAAAAATGTTACATGTGACTTTCGGTGATATTCATATATCCGCCATTTTTAAAGGTGGAGTCCGTCAAAACATATTATTTCTATTTTTAATAACTACATAACCTAGAACCATGACGATTACGTCAAAATTAGTTTTTTACATGCGATGATCTAATATATATTACTGTTGACCATCGTTGACTTTCAGATATCCGCCATTTTTAAATATCCGCCATTTTTAAAGTTGGCATCTGACAAAACCTGTTATTCCCTTATCTTAAGATATATATATCCTAGAACCATGCAGTTGATATAAAAACATAGGTTTTTCGATGCAACTATTTAAAATGTATTACTTAAACTTTGTAAGAAATGGGCAAAGTAATTTTTGAACATCAGATTATTGACCGTGACATCTATCCCCTAAATCAACACAAATGATTCCCAATCAGTTCACATATTCCGCTGACATCCGCCTCATTTGCACAGCATTGTGTAATGCAAGTTGGCTTTTAAACACCTACGCTGTCCTCTGCAGCCTTTCGTGCAGCCGCACTTGATGGTCGGCCACAAGAGAAACAAGAATATATTTAAAGACAACCAATGATCTGTACGGACGTCTAATGGTTATTAACATATCAAGCTAATACATTGACCAGACACATGCTAAAGACAACTAAGAGCTCACTCTTGCACCAAATGGTGCATTGCTTCCATACACATACACGATCTCTGCCCACTCCATCACACTCGGGCCACTCCACCGGTTCACCGGGCCCCTGTATGGTCTCCTTGCAGGTGCTTAGCCAGATACCCGTCTGCCCATTTTCAAGACTGGCAGATAACTAGCCAAAACGGGCAATTACCACTGATAAGACGGGTGGAATTTGGAGAGGGCCAGCTGGCCACTAGAATAACTAATTGTTAATGACTTGGCACAACTGGTAGTGAGTCAGATACGAACTAATTAAATAAATGGTTCAAATGACACTGGTTTGTCATTGAGAAGAATTAACTGGCCAGTAATGGCTGTGATTGACATGAATGTCTTCCACGCAAGCCGTTCGCGCGCAAAAACGCACGCTTTTGATTCATTCAAGACTGGCTAAACATTATTTCTGGCTAAGGGCCTGTCTGTCTCCTGCAACATTTGAGTTGCCGAATTATTCGTCGTGGCCTGTGTTGAAAGAGACAGACAACGATACGTGAGTTCACAGCCCAACATGCCGAGACACTGTTGCGTTCGGCATTTGTGGAGCGCCGTGGTGCAGTGACTAGAGCGTCGGATTATTGACCGAGAGAACCCGGGTTCAGATGTTGTGCTGCGGTGTCGAACCATGGGCAAGTTCGTTCACTCTACGTTGCTCCAGTTCACCCAGCTGTATCCATGAGTACCTGACTATAGACAATGGTGGGTATTTGTGTACGAATAGTCTTCGCGTATTAATTGCAGCGTACGTGGATGCTTCCCAGAGAAATCGAGATGGTGTTCGATTGAACAGATCTGCCAGGGTATAAAGTGTAAAGCACTTTGAGTAGTCCTGAGGACTGGATACTGCACTAAATACTTTTTTACTCTTTTAGATAGGCGCGCCATTCCGATCCCTAAAACATGTTATGGGGGCTTGGACATTGCCTTCATCAAGGCTATACACACCATTCTTTATACGCGCCACACAGTCTTTGACCAACTAACTATCCCCTAAATGAGATGAATAACATGGCCATCAGCAATCCAAATCGAGCGTGTCATGGTCACGCAAGGCTGACTAACTCTTTAGTAGGAAACAACATGAATTCATGTGCAATAGGGAAGCAATAAAAAGGAATAGCTAAAACCTAAGCTAGCCAGATACAGTAGTTAGTCACGAGGATGTATTTGGGAAAGGTACGTCACAATGAACAAAAGCGGGTAATGATGCACGCGTTTCAACAGATTATCTTTACATTTCGCCTGGGCAATTGGCTTTCGTAAGCTACCAGATGCAAATACCACAATAGTTTCTTTATACATTAAAAAAGTACGCATTTTATTAAATAGATGCACACACATTTGCACTTAAAAGAACCACATTACCGATGGGCAAACGATTTAATCATTCGACACGGCAACAGCTGTGCGCCCTTGCAGAAGCACAGGGTCTGATGGTCGACAAACTGTGCTCCCAGCAAGACACATCACGGATACGGATACGTGTTACGTCATGGTGACGACCCTTGGACATGACACGACATCGGTGGACAAACGGTGCCGCCTATGGCACAATGTCCGTACCAAGGTCAGACACTGAAAAGAGTGCCGATTCACTTGAACACAACTGCGACAACTAAGTTCAATGAATAAGCAATGAAATATATGTAATGCAATCTATGCAATATATATAATAAAATGAATGTACCTTATGAGCAATTAATCAGAACATTCGTCTTCTCTATATATGATTAATAAGTGCATTTTCATTACACTGATAAACAACACCTAAATCGGTCATTCGCAACCAGGGATGCTTATTGTTTTACTGTTGCAATATTGTAGTGATAGTATCATCACTGTTTCGTTAATGTCGCGATAATATCATGAAATGGCGATTAGCCGGGAATGCAGTCCCAGCCATAATTTCGCGTTCAATGAACTGAGGGGCCGTGTCATACAGTTGGCAATAGTAACAGGCCTGGTTTCTTGAGCGGTTATATGATATGTTTATTAATGTTGCGAAAACAAATCAGGTTTGAAATTCAGACTCTCTGTGTATTACGTATCCTGTCATCGTTAATTGATCGCTGTAAGGTTTGTTTCACGTTGCACTGCTGCAGGTCACAGATGGTGTTGATTCGCGTATTTATGAACATTTTTGTAATTCGTGAATTGATGGAGAGACTATATTTTGTCACATGACACGATATAATTAATGTATCACCGCATGATCTGAATCTCTAAAGTCATTTTACACACGTCATTGTTCTATGCTGCTGCCTCGTGAATCTAGTGAAAACTCATTGTCATGATGATCTGTATGACTGTGTGTGTGTGTGCGTGCGTGAGTGTGTGTGTGTGCGTGTGTGTGCGCGTGTGCGTGCGCGTGTGTGCGCGTGTGCGCGTGTGTGCGCGTGTGTGCATGTGTGTGCGTGTGTGTGCGTGTATGTGCGTGTGTGCGTGTGTGAGTGTGTGTGCGTGTGCGTGCGCGTGCGCGTGCGCGTGCGCGTGCGCGTGCGTGTGTGTATGTGTGTGCGCGCGCGTGTGTCTGTGTGTGCATGTGTATGTATATGAGTATGTGTGTGTGTGTGTGTGTGTGTGCGTGTGTGTGTGTTTGTGTGTGCGTGTGCGTCTGTGTGTGTGTGTGCGTGTGTGTGTCTGTGTGTGTATATGTGTGTGTGGTGTGTCTTTGTTTGAAAGGGCGTGTATGTGTGTAGGGGGAGCCAGAGCCCTTCCAATATTCACCACATTCCGACGCCTATGTTATTACTACTACTACTAATAATAATAATAAATCACTTCTAACGCGCCAATATCCTCAGACAATCCGAGCTCAGAGGCGCACCACAACCAAAGGATTAAGCATTCTCGTACTAAGCGAAAGTCGTCAACAAATGGATGGATGTGCAAGGAAGCTAGGGAAGATATTAAAAAGATAGGTTTTGAGGTGACGACGAAATGTAACAATATTTTCTGCTGATTTAACATTAATGGGAAACGAATTCCATATAGTTGGCGCGGCAACTAAAAAAGCTCGAGTTCCAGCCTTTGTCTTAACTCTAATAACAGATAGCAACTTCGAACTAGACGACAGAAATTGTCTGGCTTGTCTAGCTGGAGTGAGCATTGAGTGTAAAAAACTAGGTTGTTTTGATGAAAGGGCTTGGTAGGTGATTATACAGATCTTAAACATAATGCGATATCGCACGGAGAGCCAATGCAGTGATTTTAGAAGTGGCATTGAGCGGGAGAATCGAGGAGATTGTGTGATTACCCTTACTAAACAAATTTGGACACGTTGTAGTTTTGCAATATCCTTGATAGCAATATTATGAAGGAGGGAATTGCTATAATCTAATCTGAGGCTAACAAGAGCTGTTGCGATAGTCTTAGAGATAGAAAGTGACATATGTCGGCGAATGCGGCGAAGATCACGGATATAATAAAAACAGCAACGGCACGTTTGGGATATGTGTTGTCTGAAATTGAAGTCGCAATCAAAGGTCACTCCTAGATTCCGTCCTGATGCTGCTGGTGTGATATTTTGACTCAGGATGCATGTTGGAAAAAGTCATTAAGTTTACTTCGCTGTATTGGAGTACCAATGATGAGGAATTCAGTTTTGTCTGCATTTAACTTTAATTTTAATCCGTAAGAAAACATCTTGGAGACAATCGTTGAGTCGGTTTAGGGAGTGACTTGTATCGGGCGAGGCCAAGGAAATGTTGATATGTGTGTCATCTGCATAAAGGTGATGATCCAAGTTATGACTTTGGATTACAGAGCTGAGTGGCGTAGTGTAGGAGTGAAAAGCAAAGGCCCAAGAACGGAACCCTGGGAAATGCCACATGAAGTGGGGAGTGCGATTGAAAAATAATTATCTATCTTTATAGATTGATGTCTACTGGTTAGATATGAAGAAAACCAGGTCTGAGCTATGCCAGATATGTCATACCACATTGATAAACGTTTGACAAGAGTGTTGTGATCAATGGTATCAAAGGCGGCAGACAGATCAAGCAAGGTAAGTGCAGTTACTTTGCCTTTATCAATGTTTAATATAACATCATTGTGTACTTTTAGGAGAGCAGTCTCTGTAGAATAAAATTGTTTGAATGCTGATTGTAGCACACTGGATAAACAAGTTGAGCTGATATGACACCTTAGACGACTTGCTACGACTTTCTCAAGTATCTTAGAAATAAAGCTAAGATTAGAAATTAAACTGTATTTTTTGAAATCATCTTTTGGCAGAGAAGTCTTCTTGAGAATAAGATTTACATGTGCATGTTTAAAATCATCTGGAAATTTACCCGAACTCAGTGATACATTTATGATATTTGTTATTGTACCAAGTAAAGAGTCAAGACATGCTTTTAGTAGTATGGTTGGTAATGGATCGAGATCGCAAGACTTATTTGGGGAGGACATTATTATTTTCCTCACTTCATCAATTGTGGCTGGCTCAAACAATACAAGTGGATACTTTACTTAAGGGGTGTCCACTTTTACAGTACTTAAAGTGTGACATGTAAAAGCAGAACGTATAAGACTGATTTTTCTTTGAAATGAATAGAAAACGAGTCACACAAAGATTTGACTGACGCATGACTAGATAGAGATGGAGGCGGCCGTCTGTGTAGAATATGATTTATGCAGTTCCATAGCTGACATGGGTTATTAGAGTTTCTCGAGGCCATGTTTGTGTAATAACTTGATTTAGCTTTGGTCATTTGTCTGTTGCAGTAGTGACACTGTTTAGAATATTGTGATCTGTCCAAAGGCGAGCGTAATTTGCGCCATACATGTTCAAGATAGCGCCGGCGCTTTTTAGATTGTAAAATATCAGGAGTCATCCATGGAGCATGTGGCTTTTGGGACACAGATTTACATTTCAGGGGTGCATGTTTATTAAGTAAATATTTAAGTTATTGACAGTACTGTCGACACAGATCTGATAGATGTTCTTTGGGGTTACTGATGAGGTCGGATTTAAGGATGTCCGTAATGTCAATCTTATGGATCGGTCAGTAAAACACTTTGTGTTTCGACTGTACGGGAATTCTAGGAACTTTGAGATCAACAATGACAGCGTGGTGGTCTGATAAACCATCTGAAGCAGTAGGTGTCTGATTATTGCTACAATCTGAACTGGTGATTAAGAGATCGAGCCAGTGGCCATGTATGTGTGTTGAGAAGGTAACATGTTGTTTCGTATCGTAGGATGCCAGAATGTCATTAAATGTACTTGTTGTTGATGAAGGTGTGTCCAGATGAAGATTAAAATCACCAAGTATATAAAATTCTGAATAAATAGTTGCCAGATTTTCAAGTAGATCCTGGAATTCTTCAAAGAAATGGACAGGCTGTCCTGGAGGGCGATAAATGCACACATAATAAACAGAGAAAGCTGAATGGGAAATTTCGGCATAGATGGCCTCAAAGCTGGAGTAATCAGGGTTTTAATGCAAATTAACTTTGAACTGTTTTGAGATGAGAAATCCAACACCACCACCTCGCCCAACTGAACGTGGGCGATGATGGAAGGTGAAACTGGAAGGAGAAATGCATTTCATGTGGTCTGAGCCAGGTCTCAGTGACAGCAAGGATGTCTATTATCTTGGAAGTTAATAAATTGGTAAGCGTGTCTATTTTGTCTCGAATAGATCGAACGTTAGTGGTGGCCACTCGAATGTTGCGCCTGATAGCAGGTCCAAGATTTAGACTTACATCTCCTGTTAGTAGTAAGATAATTGCCAATTTAAATGTTGGCTTAGAACGAGGGATTGGCAGTAACTTTCTATTAAAGCAAATATTAAGACATTACTAATAGTTTAGTATACACTATCGACATTAATGTGTTTATCGATAGTTATTGGTACTATCGATATCATTGCACCATCACATACATTATTACAGTATATCAATTGTTCGATATATATTTAGACCAAACACCACTATTTACAACCAATATGAAGAATGGACTTTCACATGGAGGAAGTCACATAGTTACATTACAATATAATCGAGTTAGCGTCAAACGGTCAGAGGTTAATTTACGACCCCAAGAAGGAAACGTAACAATTTTTGTTAGAAAATCCCAGTGGCTTAAGGGCGTGTACTGGTAAATGTTCGTCCCGGACGTTTACCTGATGTATGCATCGTATTTAGTTTTTTCAACATTTGTTCAAATGTACCTTCCACCGTTACTTTGTACATAATTTGTACAATCGTAGAAAACAGTCATACCATAGAGAGCAACGATTCCAAATCACGTAATCTTTGTTAATCGTCCTGTACACATACTTCACGAAACCCTTCCCTGCGTCTATATTCATCAAATGTCATCCGGAGGATGAGTAGTTTTCATAGTAAAGGTAATATAAATTGATTATTCTGGAAATTACAGTAGTTTACATAATTACCCCGTCAAGTAGTAGTCAAGCCGATTTACAGGTATGTACACAGATATTGAACTTGAATCGGGACTATTTTACAACCATTATATGATAATGATAAATTGTCTCACAAATGTCGTCGTACGTAACGATACAAATCAATGTTTTAATTGCACATGCTAGGATGTGTATTTCTTCAGGCTGCCTAATCGGTTTACAGTAAAAACTATTTAACCCACATAGTATAATTTCATAATTATTTGCACACAAAATATGTCGATATATTTCCATGGTAATACCGTTATAGATCAAACGCGTTTAATATAATTCAGACACTGAAATAATTGAGTGCATCTTAAACGGTCGTAGACAGTTGTCAGCACTAGGACACGCCTTAGCTATTTGATACGGTTACAGTGTAAGACAGACGACGACACGACATATCAGACTGAGATATCTTCCTAAATACAAAAGTGTAATATTATTTTGCAGTGAATGGTGATTGAGTACGCGGTAATTGATCAAACAAATAACGATTATATCTACACACACACACACACACACATATATATAAGTGGGCATGTGATGCGCCATGACAAAGTAGCTCAAATACGACTCACAGTCCGTCAATGCACTACTGGAACTGGAACTGGAACAGGAACTGGAACTGGAACTGGAACAAGAACTGGAACTGGAACTGGAACATCTTTATTCGACAGATAGTAAATAAGCAAATACAAAGCATGTAACGACAGTGTCAAAAAGAATACATTTCTGTCGGGAGACTCTCACTAAAGTATTATAAATATGACGCTGATGTAACAGCCACCCACCCACTTGTAATTTTAACTAAACATTAAGTAGAGGGTAGATTGGTATCGTGTACCACAATGGGAGTAGTTGTCAGACTGGGAAGGCAGTCTGGTAGTACCAAAGTAATACATTTTGTTTGATGTGGCATCTGGCCACAAACAGTTGGAAAGACGTTCGAAACATAAAATAAAAAATTACAAAAGTGAACATAACAGGTGTAACTAGAGCCGGTAACATTTACAGTGTTTTAGTGACCCATTTGAGCCAAATGTATCACTATACAACGTAACTTAGGCGAAACTATGTAAATTTGGACGAACTACGAATGACCTTAATATGTATCCACTTAAACGTCATTACTTTGCCAAAGAAAATGCAGTGTGTATCAAATTATATCTGTGCAGCGCATAATGTAACTATGTAATGTAATACTATCCGCGGAAATATTTACTAAATGCATTTTATAACCATAGGCACTACATGTTGAGATGTCTGAAAACTTCATAGTGTGATACCAGGGCCACAATATTAGCCACCAAGCGAATAATAAATCATGATGAGTCATACTGTGAGATCAACCATAAGTATGCGTATGTAAAACTGTGTATGACTGTATTATGAGCATTGTGTAGGCGTATCTGAATGCTATTTTCTGAAGCGATAGTATAACTTGTAATGCCTGTGTGTGTATGTGTGTACAGTGTACACGTAGAACGGTGCGGTGGACATAGTTCGTGCACGGGCGGTATGATTACATTGTAGCAGTAAAATTAACCCATTCTGCTGACAAAGATGTTCATCACCTTTGCCGTGACTTCACGTCCTTTAAACCACATAATCGTAATAAATATAAACGACAGCGGCGCAGCTACGAATTGTAATATATTATCTACAAATATTTTTAAGGGCATTTATCAATACATGGGCTACAATATCTGCTATCAAAACATTATATTACATGGTCATCATACATTGACATAAGCATACATGTGTTTGTGTGTGTCATACTGAGTAAGGTTTGTTTTCTGAGCATTATCCACGGTAAAATAAAAAAATAAAAAAATTATAAGTGCATCTTATAATAATGCATGATGAGACATCTGGTAAGTTCGAAGTAGGATACCATTGCCACGATAACAAGTGTATGAGTGTGTAAAATATTGCGTATGTCTTCAACATAATTCACATTACCGTTGATATGATTACAGGCAGTAATTTAGTCCCTTTTGCTGAGGAAGTTGCTTATCTCCTCGGCCGGGACTGGGCGAACAGTTTACCGTTTCGGAAAGATGGTCGACGGGTTCAGTTTGTACAATTCATCCGTGCGTGGGCGTATGCGTGTCTTCTCCCTCGCGTTTTCTTGGATCAGGTCGTCGACGAATCGGTATGTTGTGTCTGCGAGTTTCACTGGCGCTGCTCTCATGACCGTACCTCGGGTGACTAGGCTATGGAACCGAGCAATGATATGGCGCGGGTTGTCGTTCGATTTTCTCCCGCTGGAATGCGCATTCTCAATGATGTTTCCCGTTAACGACAACTTCTCCTGAAGGATTTGTTTTACTGTGTTGAGACAGTTCTTGCTGACCACCTCGTGTGCGCCAAGCACACGGATATTGACGCCGCGCGAGTGTCTCTCCGCGCGACTGTGTTTTTCCTCGAGTCTCACAATTGAGGCCGTTGCGTTTAGAAGTTTTCGCGACGCTTGTTCTAGAGCCTTTTCCATTTCGGCGAAATATTTTCTTCTTTGTTCGATTTGCGTCAAATGAACTCGACAGATCAGCGATCATTTTTTTTGTACTGGCCCCTTTCCCCCAATTTAGTTTAGTTTTCTTTCATACATTGCTTGGTTGGCAATGCTGCTGTACATTTTAGAGTTCAAGCAGGTGAATATGCACGAACGTTGTAAAATCTTCGTCACGCGCAACTGGTAGTT
>CM034532.1:75432431-75459931 GCA_020002185.1 Paraescarpia echinospica | reverse complement strand
GCGGACTGTTGTGGCACTGTCGCCTTTGATTCGGTGAAGTACATGTGCTGCAAAAGCGCAGTACAACTAAGACGAGACAACGGGGAGTGCTGTGGCTTCACGTCGTATGACGCTGAAGTCAGGTACGGTACTCACTGTATATCTGCATTGGTACTTAGCGTGCCTCTACCGAATACGTATTCAATAAGTATGGTGTGGTTTAATCCTGGCGGGGTGGCGGCCGGTGTTGAGAGAAAACCTCGTGCCACAATACCTCGCTCCATGTTAAACAATCGGGCGCCACGGCCAGCAGCAAGCAATCAGCCATGGCAATTTTGGCCAGCGAAGCTTTTTAGAACGGCTAAACACCTCCAAATCATCTTTATTTTAGGCAACGAAATAATTTTATTTCCAAATAAAACATTATATATTTCAAAAATATGTATATGAAATGTTGATATTCTCGTATAAAATCAGTATGTTTGATAAGTACTATAGCTATAAAGTAAAGTTATATTTCACCTGACCCGTGATAGAATACCTGGAGGCATTCCCGCACGAGGTATTGTGTCACACTACACCGGCGATGGTTGTGTGTGCGTGTGTGCGTGTGTGCGTGTGTGCGTGTGTGCGTGTGTGCGTGTGTGCGTGTGTGCGTGTGTGCGTGTGTGCGTGTGTGCGTGTGTGCGTGTGTGCGCGTGTGCGCGTGTGCGTGCGTGCGTGCGCGCGTGTGCGCGTGGGTGTGTGTATGTCCTTGTGTGTGTATGTGTGTGTCATTGTGTGTGTGTGTCTTTGTGTGTGTGTGTCTTTGTGTGTGCGTGCGCGCGTATGTGTGTGTGCATAATTGCATGTACTCGTGTGTGCGTGTACGTTCATGCGTTTGTGCGTGTAGAGGTATGTACATACTTGGACCATTTCGTTCACTTTAATTGCAACGTGGTTGAATAGTCCCCGTCTATGTCTAGATGGTGCGCGACGATCTGCCAGTTGGTAAAGTGTAAAGCGCATCGAGGACTAAACACGGCTGTATAAAATCTTAACTTTACATGTATTACCGTAAACACAATTACTGTTTGACATATATCAATCACTCCACTTTCAGCGCTGCCACCCAGTACTGTTGCAACGACCATATCCATATAAAGGAACAGATGTCTATGTATGCGCAGTGGTGGATCAAATAGTTCATGATTCCTTTCTTACAAAATTTATGTTGTCCCTGATGATTTGGACGTTGTAGTTTTTATTGATATCTATATTAACATGATCACCTTGGGGCAGCATGGTTGCATCTCCTGCCAGGTGCCGATGTCCATCATATCTTACTATGTTCAATCGCTTCCTTAGACCACTCACCTCTGGTTTACCAATTGGTGATATATTTAAAAAACAAAGGTAGTCATTTAGAGTTATTAACTTACATGCACCAGATGTTTTATCACCTGTCGGAGAAAGATGGAAACAGTATTATTGCAACAATATTATTCTTATTGTTGCAATTCACTCAGCAGTATGAGCACTAACTTGGCTATATACAGTGGTGGATATTTGTATACAAATAGTCTTTGCGCATTAACTGTAGCGTAGCTTAACACTTCCCAGAGAAGACGAGATGGTGTCAGATTGAAGAGAACAACCAGGAAGTAAAATGTAAAGTTTTGAGCTGTACTAAATATTGAATATAGCGCTATATGAGAAACTACCATTACTATGCTTTTTATTATTGTCATTATCATTGTCATTATGATGATTATTATTATTGGTGTTCGTATGTAGTTTCTGCTGTGGCGACGTGGTGGTGCCCCTCGATGCGGCCGACACCTGTTGCGGGGAGGATACGTACGTGATGGGAGAGCAGTACTGCTGCGGCAACGTTCTGGTCGGTCTCCCGGCAGAGAAGACTTGCTGCGGCAACGTCTCCTACGACGGTGAAACACAAGTTAGTACCAACGGTTACTACCCACCGATCTTTATACATGGATAGGAAGCGCCAATGGTAACGGGAAGGCATTGTTCGCCATCTTGCTTTCACTAAACAAACGATAATAGAGGTCACTGGATGATAAACGCGCAGTGTTTACGCATCGTCTAAAGCGCATGCATATCTACGTAATGCTTGACGGGAGTATAACAGAAAACACTGATCCTGGTGGAGCGTAAAGATGGACGTTTGGAACACTTTGTACGCAAAGTGCACGTATCTCGAAGGATACTGCGTAACAACAGGGTAAGCAATTTGGTGGCCATGCTTCCCGTCAAGTGGGACAGTTAATGTTAGGGCGTGCGCTTCCCGTCTGAATCTGAAGGTCCCACTGCAGATGTTGTATGTAGTGCATCAAAGAAGTCGATCGCGTCTGTTAACGTGACGTTTAGCGTGTGCGCAGCGCATACGAATAACAAAGATAAAATTAATAAATTTTAAATAGTTTATACCACACTGTCAATTAAAAATGGTGATTATTGTTAGCCGTATAGAGATCAGTGTTACTATGCGAAGTAACACGTGATACCTCTGGAACATAATTTATAGTACACTAGTTGACACACACTTGGGACACTGGTAGAGCAACATACCGCGGTTATCACGGTAACAATATTTTGATCTTAAATTCGTTTTATGTTCCCCCATCTGTTGATCACCACTGAATTATCTCACATAAGAGAAAGGCTCTAATAAAGTACAACGTATCAAAAACATGTAAGTATATAACTTTAAATTCCGTTGTGTTTTGTGAAATGCATCGCAAGTCGGTAGATCAGAGGCTAAGACGCGATTAAACATAGAAAGTGGCCTGGGGCAGATGCATTTATAGTACTCTAGAATTACCATATTAATACATTAATTAATGGTTATTCTCAGTGATTGTCAACATAAATAAAGCAATTAATTTTGTACTTTAAATTAAACAGTCAGAATAACGATATATCAATGACAACGGCGATAATTTAATAACGATAACGAATTATTACGCGGGTAAAGAATACATATAGTACTAACAATAACGCTTACTGGTTTTAGAAAAAAAATCAGAATATCTGCATCATAACGCAAAACAACTGTCGATCTGACGTTTGAATAATTATGTTGTTTAACGTGACCGAACGCGCATCGGCATAAATACACGAATGTTTCGGCGCATAACAAAACTATTTTGGGATTTTGATACATGTCAAATTTGTCACTATAATCGATTTAGTTCAGTCAGTTATTATGCACACCATAACACGAATGTCGAATCGTATTCGATGAACATAGAAAGAACACTATATCTTCAAATTCTATCACTGTTAAAAAGGAGGCTAACTTCGATTTAGACTGCAGTGTTTGCGTTGTTACGACAGAGGTGACACCTGCCGAATACGAATTAGCTAAAGTTGCCCCCAAGTGGAAATAACTTGGTGTAATGTGGTGGTCTGTATATCAGTGTTACAAGATTGTCCATTACGCCAACGAACTTCGGCGACAGTCAGTAGCTATTGGTATGTATCATTGATTACCCGGATATTAATTGCACTGGTATGTCGGACTCACGCACGCTCGCACGCATGCACGCACGCACGCACGCACGCACGCACGCACGCACGCACGCACGCACGCACGCACGCACGCACGCACGCACACACCCACACACCCCACACCACACATGCATACCACACATGCAAACCACACACACACCATACTCACACAACGTACACACCACGCACGCACACGCACGCACACGCCACGCCACGCCACGCCACGCCACGCCACGCCACGCCACGCCACGCCACGCCACGCAACGCCACGCCACGCCACGCAACGCAACGCAACGCAACGCAACGCACGCCACGCCACGCCACACACCACACACCACACACCACACCACACAACACACAACACACCACACACCACACACCACACACCACACACCACACCACACCACACACCACAGTACACTACACCACACCACAAAACACCACACACCACACTACACGACACGACAAGCCACCACACATAACACTACATCACATACCACACACACACACACACACACACACACACACACACACACACACACACACGCGCGCGCGCGCGAGAGAGAGCTCGCACCCACGTACCCACATGCACACTCACACACATAGGTCCCTAAATGCACTCACGCACACACACACACACACACACACACACACACACACACACACACACACACACACACACACACACACACGTGCGCACACGCACACGTGCACGCACACGTACACGTACACGCACGCGCACGCACATTCACACACCGAATTTCGTATCATCCATAGGAATGGTACAATACAAGATCGGTTTTAACTTATTATATGTAATATCTTAAACACGTTTTATTCACTGCACCATTACTAATGGTGTAGCGAAGAAAAAACATAATTATCATTTTGAGGTCATTTTCCTCGCGAAATGCCTTTTTGAGGGGTCTCAATTTCAAGAGGTACGTACATGACGGTTAGAAAAAAAAGGAAGACGAAGACGTTTCCTTCTTTCTGCTTATTGATGCTGAAATTGAACCTTTTGTATTGGCGCGCCTCTGAGCGTGATTTCAAAGGACAAAAGCGTAACAGAAGTTATCTGATTATTGTTATTATTGTTATTATTATTCCAGTACTGCTGCGGTGGCGTGGTCACGGCTAGCGAAGAACAATGCTGCGCCAACAAACCATTCGACCCAATTCAACAACTGTGTTGCGACGGCAACGTCGTCGCACGCCCGATCGCGAATGCGCAGTGCTGCGGGGCATCTGCCTACAAGTTTGTATCATCTATTTCATCGTCAATCATCTATGTTTTCTAAAGTCATCCACACTGCGAAGTCTAATGAACAATTATACGAGTAATCATTTTCAAATACAATATTACGACTAGATACTTTTCTACATTCAATAGTGTGTTGAAATCGTAACTTCAGTGATTTGAGATTTATATATATATACTGATGACACTGGAATGAGCTGTGCATCGCACCGTGTTTAGTAAACATATTATGTCGATAGTGACACATATAAACATGTTCGCAATTTTGAATACACAAAAAGCATGTTATCGAATGTTCTTGTGTGTAATATTGTTTGTGATCTCTATCTACAGTTCTGATAGTCAGGCGTGCTGCGATAACACCGTTGTCGCAAAACCACTGACCGCTCACTGTTGCGGAGGACACGTATACAGGTAGGTGAAAGATCAAAGCAGTTTATTGTAATAAGTCGTTTGGTGTGGTAGCAGCTGTAGCCGGTCATCAAACGTTTGTTCTTTAACAACGTGTCACCTCATCCATATTGTTCCGCGGCAGAATGTGATCAATTAACATTGTTGTTAACATAACAGTATCAATAGTGGTTTAGTTGCTTTGGTTTATCACGTGGTGCACTCGTGAATGGCGTATATGGCGTGATGTAACAAAACTGCTGTTTCCACAAAACCATCACGTTTCTTTCATGTTTACTTTCATCAATTTCTATGCCAGTTTGAATCCTTCATACAATGCCGCTACCAGTTGAAATGGATACTCGTTCTATATTCAAACTGTTGCACATGCCATCTGGACGTCAGTGGGACGAAGTAGCATAGATATTGGAGCATCGGACTCTCAATCGATATAATAAACCCAGTTT
Source organism: Paraescarpia echinospica (assembly GCA_020002185.1). NCBI lineage: Eukaryota > Metazoa > Annelida > Polychaeta > Sabellida > Siboglinidae > Paraescarpia > Paraescarpia echinospica. The sequence continues at coordinate 75,454,318 of CM034532.1, read as the reverse complement.
CGAATAATCTTGCTGCCGTAAGCTTCGGCAATTTCGTTCACTCTACGTTGCATTAGTTCATACCGCTATCTAGATGTGTACCTGACTTGGCATTGTCTTATATAATACGTGAACGAATAGTTTTCGCACATTAATTGCAACGTGGTTGAATAGTCCCCGACTATGTCTAGATGGTGCGCGACGATCTGCCAGTTAGTGAAGTACCTGTATTACCGTAAACACAATTAATGTTTGACAGATATCAATCACTTCAATTTCAGCCCTGCCGCCCAGTACTGTTGCAATGACCATATCGTTGGTACACCGGTCGAGAAGTATTGTTGTAATAATCAGCCGATCGACCCAGCGGATAACGTTTGTTGCGAAGGCACAGTACAACCGACATACGACAACGTGCAGTGCTGCGGCAGTACCTCTTACGACTCCGTTAAACAGATATGCTGCGAAGGCGTCATCGTTGCCCAGCCAAACAACGGAAAATGTTGCGGCAAGTTAGCCTACGATGACATCAACGAAATCTGCTGCGAAGGCGTGGTCCAGCCGAAGCCAGAAAAGGCTCAATGCTGCGGGGATAAAGCTTTCAACACCGAAACTGAAATATGTTGCAAAGGTGTTACCCAGCCAAAGCCAGAGAATGCTCAGTGCTGTGAAAACAAAGCATTCAATACTGAAACTGAAATCTGCTGCGAAGGTGTGGCCCAGTCTAAACCAGAAAACGGTCAATGCTGTGAGGATAAAGCTTTCAATACCGAAACTGAAATTTGCTGCATAGGTGTAACCCAGTCGAAGCCAGAAAACGCTCAATGCTGTGAAGGCAAAGCATTCAACGCCGAAACTGAAATCTGCTGCGAAGGCGTTACCCAGCGTAAGCCGGACAACGCACAGTGCTGTGTATCGGTGGCGTATGATAAGATAGTACAGATCTGTTGTGACGGGGTTGCACAGGACAAACCGGAGAACGGACAGTGCTGTGAGAAGAGCGCCTACGACCCGGAGGAACAATACTGTTGTGGCGGGCTTCTCGTCCCGAAGGCCGACGAAGGGCGCTGTTGTGCCGGACAGCTCTATGACCTCAGCATTGAGGTAAGATGGTGATGTGTTAGAGATAATTGAATTGTAGCACATGCTATTGCTATACAGGTAATTCATGGACGAATGTAATATATGCAGGAAATTTATTATATGTGGTTAAACACTCATACGCACGCACACACATATACACGCACACACGCACACGCACGCGCACGCAGACACACACACACACACACGAACGTGTGCATAACGTCTACAATCCACATTGTGACTTTAGTATTGCTTATCGACTTTGATATCGACCAGTCCATTGTTTTTTATGCGTCTTTGTGCTTGACATCCAAGGACGTAGACATAAAGTAAATTACGTTATTGTTAGTATGATTATTTTGTTAAACAACCTTGACAAGTCTATCACTTGCAATTGCAGGATTGATTCGCAGACACAAGACTAACTTTGAAATATTATGCTGGAACCTTCTTATTCGTATCTGAATCACCGTCGTTTTTGCCATTAATGTCATCACCATCTTCCGTCATTAGTGTCGATCGCAACCATCATTTTCATCTGTATTGACACGTACACTGTACGTTTGTCGACAGTACTGCTGTGGTCGTACCATCGTGAGTCTTCCTGCGGAGGAACATTGCTGTGGAACTTACCCACTGAACAAGGACAAACAGATCTGCTGCTCCCGTCGTGTGTACCCGTCGAACGCATACATGTGTTGCAATGGCCAAGTACAGGTGAGTGTTGCCCGTTACATGCAGCCTACGCGATATGCGTATATCGTGACGCAGTACACATTGCGGAAGACCGAAACAATGGAATCAAATGGTATGAATGGTGTACATTTTGTTAAAGAAATTATACACGATGTGATTTAATTCCATTTACAATTGATACATCCATTTACATTCATATACCGTTTAGTAGTAATTATTAACAATAACAAAGATGTTAATATTAAACCGTCATCATGATCATGATCAAATGTTTCGTTCGGTTATCTATCAAACAGATCACACGTTGTGATTTCAGCAAACGGTATGATTTAAACATAATACACTGATACACATTACGTTTTTCATAATACCTGCTGATGACTGAGTGATCCCCAGATCGAAACTGTGGCGGATGTTGGGCAGGGCAGACTGGGCAGTTGCCCAGGGGCCTCCACCAACAAAACTATTTATGTGGTGACCTCCACAAAACGATATTTAAAGTCATGATCCATTTTTTCTTCTGAGTTGTGTCATGTTCTTGTTCAATTCCATGTCACTGCTAAGTGTATCTGAAGATATAATATCTTAAAATACACCTTTCAGGTGCGGATGTATGTACTATGCGCATGAAAACAAATTGTATTGAGCAATAAACACTATATTGTCGTAGGCAGGGAGAAGTGACATCTATCGTATTCGAATGATCGAGAAATCACTGACCATATCATATCAAATTATCATGGTAACATCAACTAACTGACTTACTGAACAACTTCTTATAAAATCAGCATTAGTACCAAAAACTTGTTAATAGTTTCACCATCATTATAAATATACGACATGCGACAGGGCCGTCCGATAATGCCGGCCTGCTGCGGTATGATGGCCTACAGTCAACTGGCACACGAATGTTGCGGCGTTGACAACCTGCTCGCTAAGCTGCCCACACGAAGTTGCTGCAATGGGAAGTTCTTCAGCAGGCAAGATTCGGCGTGTTGTGAGGACCAGGTCGTGCCAAAGGAGGCGTGTTGTGGCGATAAGATCATCGATCCGGATTCACAAGCATGCTGGTGAGACGACGGTCAATCCAATAAAAAATACCCAAACGAAACATCGATGTATTAGAGTTGCATTCTGTGATCATCCATCTTTTAAAAAATAAAAATTTCCAGTGGCCCCATACAATATATACATATATATATAGATAGATAGATAATGTCGGTCCTCTACAGGATAGTGCTGGACATATAATATCAGAGGGATTCCTAATGGCAGAAGACCTGAATGAGTACTTTTGTTCAATGTTTATCAGAGAAGATATTAGTTCACTGCCAGTACCAGAGGCTAAGTTCAAGGTGGCAGATTCAGACTAATTAGGACAATTAATTGTAACCCCAGAAATGGTAGCTAAAAAAATTAGGAGGATAATAAATCACCTGGAGTGGATGGGATTCCGCCCAAACAACTATTGGAAATTGTAGAAAAAATTAGCGTACCGCTTGCAACAGTTTTCAATTTGTCATTCGAAGAGGGAATGGTTCCTTTAGAATGGAAAGAAGCAAACATTATACCGTTATTTAAAAAAGGTTCGAGAAGCAAGTAAGAGAACTATAGACCAGTGAGTTTAACATCAGTGATTTGCAAATTATTAGAAAGACTAATTAGAGATCACACGGTAGATTTTCTTGTTAAACATAACTTGATAAACCCATCTCAACATGGGTTTTTCAAAGCGAGGTCATGCTTAACAAATATGTTATGTTTTTAGGAAGACATCACTAAGTGGGTAGATGAGGGATCACCAGTAGATATCGTCTACCTAGATTTTCAAAATGCATTCGACAAAGTACCACATCAAAGATTGCTGCTTAAACTAAATGCCCAAGGCATAAGAACTGGTATAATAAACTGGATAGAAAAATGGCTGATTGACAGAAGACAACGTGTAGTAGTTCATGGGGAGGCTTCACACTGGAAATCGGTATTGAGTGGGATACCACAGGGATCAGTACTAGGACCTATATTATTTTTATTATATATCAACGATTTGGATAATGAAATGACAAGCAAGGTGTTGAAATTTGCGGATGATACGAAAGTGTTTAGAAGGATGAAAAGTGATGGAGATAGACAACATTTACAAGATGATCTTGACAAGTTGATAAAATGGTCTGAAAAGTGGCAAATGCTGTTCAATTTTGGGAAATGTAAATGCCTCCACGCAGGACATGGGAACGAAGAGGTAGAATATACAATGGGGGTACTGTACTACATACTACTGTAAAAGAAAAGGACTTAGGGTTAACCATTAGTGCTGATATGAAGGTTTCAGAGCAGTGCGGAATTGCAGCTTCAAAGGGAAATCAAATCCTTGGATTAATTAGGCGAAATATAGCGTATACGGAAAAAGAACTAATAATACCGCTGTACAAAGCAATAGTGAGGCCTCATTTAGAATAGTGTATACAAGCGTGGAGGCCGTATCACAGGAAGGACATAGATATGCTAGAAAGAGTACAGAGGATAGCGGCTAAAATGATACAAAAACTGAGGGATCTTAGTTATGAAATTCGCCTAAAAGAATGTGGTTTAATAACACTAGAGACCAGGAGATTGAGAGGAGATCAGACAGAAGTGTTTAAAATAATGAATGGTTATGAAAATATTGATAGAAATATTTTTTTTCAGTTGAGAAAGATAGTAGGACTAGAGGACATAAAGTTACATTAGCAAAGGAGCAGTGTAGATTAGATATAAGAAAGTTCTCACTTTCACAAAGGACTGTAAATGAATGGAACAGATTACCTGCTGATTGTGTGGGTGCTAGTAGCGTGAATATGTTTAAAAATAAAATCGACACATACCTCAGAAGGGCGGGATACACATAGATAAAAGGGTCGGACTCTCGATAAGCCAAAGGGCTTCCTTGTCCACCTGCCACCTATAGTCAATTCTCTGGAAGGCAATCTTTTTAAATCTTGTTAAATCTTGTATATATATATATATATATATATAATACGTGTATACTTTCCTTATCACCATTATACACTGTTATCACATCATTTGCTATATAAATGTATGGCATAGTTTTGCAAAATAATGTTTACAATAACATAATATGAATTGAAAATATAAATATTTTATATAATCGCAAGGGAGAGGGCATTATAAATATATCCATGTATGTATATTACAACGTTCTGGTATGACGATACAAGTTCGATAACGTTCAATTATTGGTTGATGTTGCAATTCTAAGCAGTGTTTTTGTCACTATTGCCATGCATAGTACATTCCCTTGTAACGAAAGAAAGTACTAACCAGAAGAAACTTTCGTTCCAGTTATCTCTTCCAATGGAGAAGGCCTACACTCGAGTCCATTTACTCTTAGACATTCCTTAATCTTAATTTTTGTATGTCGTTCGAAAGATACACTAAACCTTTCGTCCCTTCCACTGTGTTAGGGGAAATAAAATATAATGTTGTTCTCCTCTTGTATCTCTGTATGTTGTGGGTGAGGCCGGCCTCGATACTGGTCCTTGATTGCTATTTTTTCGTTTCTTACACATTGCAAGAACCTACCTGATATGGTTTCATAGAACCAAAGGCATACGTCTACAGAAAGCCATACCGGCGTCTCATAACCTAGGCCCTGCTGCCGAGACACTTGTCTAATTGTGGAATAAGCGCCAAGAATGCCATGCATCGGTGCTATACACAAGACCACATATTATCATGTATTATGTTGTTGTGTGTATCTGGAAGGCAGTGTAACCAGTCCAAAATTCAACTCATGTTTGCTTGTTGCAGTGACGGCGATGTAACGGGACTGCCGGGTGAAGACTTCTGTTGCGGCGACCAGCCGTATGACCTGGCCGCCCAGATGTGCTGCGGCGGCGTCACCAGCGACCGCTCGGCCAACGCAGTATGCTGCCGCGGTGTCGTCATCGACCCTGACCAGGAGATATGCGATGACGGCGACAAGAAGAACGACGACGACGACGATGGTGATGATAACGATAACGAAAACGATGATGATGACGATGCCAAGAAGAAGGACAGTGATGGAGATGATGAAGACGATGGTAACGATGATGATGATGACCAAATGAAGAGTGCCGTCAAAGATGACGAAGACAACGAAGAGCCGGACGATCAGGTTTGACCATGAAACCGGGAATGTTCAATTCTAGCGCTGTTCGCGGCAATTAGACAGACGTGTTATTTTATTACACTGATTCTGCATAGTGTTTCCGTATGCCATTGCTGAGGTTAGATTGGCTCCAGGTTTGTCTTCCGTTTTTACTACTACAGTAGGGATTTAACGAAGTTCTTCATAACGATCTCAACTATTGTTGTTATTTTACATTGTAAGCACCTCTATCGCTGTGTTTTTTCCTATGCTGAATCTATATCTTAAAGGAAATATTCAGGTAAAACGAATAACAGTTTCTTCCACGGGAACATGCTTTGCTAACGACTTAATGACATTAATAAGTAACAATAGTAATGCTGTTAAGTAGGTTTCCTCAAATAACAAAGGTGCTACTCTGATTTGTTATAACAATTCTTCTATTTCAATAATTGTTCTGGTCGAAATTCATACAACACATCATACACTTTACCGCACTCTTGGCCATTATATGATATATTCTGTAGAGTTCGTGCTACAATTAACTGTACACCACATTCTTAAATATTTTCTTATTCAACTAGAATCGTGATCTGTTTCGTTGTAAATACAACTGCAGTTCGTTAACATCAATAGTTTACATGTGCCAGCCTTATGTCAGTTCGTTGCGAACACACATTTCTTTAAATTTCTGGTAGGTTAGTAGTTTTTTCAATATTCACATTGATTGGTACATGTGTGTTTCGTATCCATGTGGAATGCAAATAAAACAAATTGTTTGACATGTTTCTGCTTGGAAACTTACTCTGTGTTGACATATTAACCACTATAACTGGTGGAGAGCAGGAGAAACGCTTATGTGACACGGTTTCTAAGAGCACATCACATATGAACAACACACGCAAACGCACACACGCACACGCACACACACACACAACCGGCAACATCAGCGGCTTCCATGCAACGTCGTCTTCGTGTCTACCATCAGGTGATGGATTAAAAAGTGGCAGGTATCAACAAGAAGCCAAAAGACTGGGGATGGTACATGATGGTTGGGAGGGGATGCCAATATAGACCGAACAGTCCGTAACCCCACAGCAAATGCTATATATTCACTGGAGCAGTTGTAAGAAAGACATTATTACAAGGACGTCACATGCCCAAAATATGGCCTTCTGTGCATCAGTGTGTGCAGAGGATGCCGTGGTTTACTAACTCCCAGCTGCCTGATTGGGCCGATGACTGTGATCTCCTTGATGGAACTTCTAAGTAACTTAACGCTTATCATTAAACACAAGTAATATGCAATATCGCATGCATTGACAATACATTCTGCATGCATCAGCTGTTATGTATTGAGTAAAAATAAGGTAAAATGTTGCTAATTGAAGCGAAATGTCTCTAGGAATGTGGATGTATGTGGCATTGCAGACAACTCGTAATACATGGAACCTGAGCATACGAACGGGCCATATGTGTTTGACGACAATTAAACAATCGGTTCACACAGGCATAAGGAAAACAATTAGTTTTTTTTACAAAGGATTTGGTTAATGATCATTTACTGATATCACATTTTAATTCATTTTGTAAAGTAACGTCATTTTAAATGAAACCTTGATTCCATGGATGTCATTCATAATGCAAAATAAAACAAATGAAGCATTTGTATTTTATGTAATCCAATGTTGAATGGTTGAGTCTTTTTAAGTTTCACATCAATTATCTTGTTTTCATGTGGCCTGCGTATTACATCTTTTGTAATTAAGTGGTATGTTGTACCTTCAAAATGAGGCATTTATGAAGAGGATTCGAAAGGTCCATACGTATGTGTTTGTAATAAGCAAAACAAGTTATATATAACTGTTTGTTTATACAATATTTAGGAAAGGAAAGAACAACTTTTAGAAAATTCACGTTTTTCACTCTTGGTTTTCTTTCCTTTCTTACTAATCGTGTGTATACGTAGGTTAATTGAAACGATGAAAACTAATGTATTTACATCAGGGAAATTTAGTTGCATACGTAGAGCAACATCGAAAAGTCGTATACTTGAACTTCAACAGCCATTTCTGGACAGATATATCAAGGACACCTGTAGCTTGTTTAGATTCGGAAACCCAAATTTATTTGGAATATGCCCCCAAAATATGAATTTAGCCGTGACATGGTTTGATGTCCTTCTTGGAGACCTAATTTGCCTCATTTTTGAGGATCGACCATATACATACTTCACATACGTACATACATACATACACAAACACACGCACGCACTCACGCACGCACGCACGCACGCACGCATGCTCGCTCCCACGCATGTACACACACACACATACACACACACACATACACACACACACACCTACCCACACACACAAACACACACACACATACACACACACACACACACACACACACACACACACACACACACACACACACACATATATATAAGCTCTAACTATACGACAAGACAAGACATCGTTTGACTGGGTCGTGCGGGCATAATCCTGAATAGGTGTGGACGAGACAATATTTAACGTCATTAAATAATTATTATAATAATTTATTTCGGTACAGCGTATTGTCAAGAGGATGTAAGAAATAAATACAATTTGATACGCTACATTGTGATTATCAACGTCAAACAATAGGCTTGCCGTTGAAAAAAACGCACTGTTTTTCTTAAATATATTACACTAAAACATTTTTGTTGACCATTCTCCAATTACGAAGGTGTGATCTTCAGATATTGGATATAAACCGTGTAATACGTCGCTCCATAGCTTCACTCCCTGAAGAAACCATGTAAGTGTTTCAGTCTCTCTTGCTTTTGTTTTTGAAAGCTTGGTATGTTTGCTCGATTGAATATGTCTTTGTTTGTAACGTGGTCACTCCATATTATTCCCACTGTGGTACGGAATTATTTCATCTGTAAGGCACGTAGCTTCCTAAGTTGCATTCGGTATATAGTCCTGGTTTCAGCTCCGTAGAGCAGCTTAGAGAGTACTATTGCTCTGTGCACCTGACATTTCACCCTGATTGTTATCTAGTGATTATTCCTTAAACGGTTGCGCATCCCACTGAAAGAGTATTATGATGCCCATGCTATGGGTTTCTCTAACTCCATGTCTTGTTTCACCTCGACAGAGATGATACTTCCAAGATAATGACATTATGACATTCTCAACTAGCTGGTCATTTAGGACGATTTGACCAGAACTATGTTTGAATACCAATTTCTTCAAGATTTAACAAGATTTAACAAGATTGCCACCCAGAGAATTAATTCTAGGTGGCAGGTGGACAAGGAAGTCCGTTGTCTTATTGAGAGTCCGACCCTTTTATCTATGTGTATCCCGCCATTTTGAGGTATGTGTCGATTTTATTTTTAAACATATTCACGCTATTAGCACCCACACAATCAGCAGATAATCTGTTCCATTCATTTACAGTCCTTTGTGAAAATGAGAACTTTCTTATATCTAATCTACACTGCTACTTTGCTAATGTAACTTCATGTCGTCTAGTCGTTCTATCTTCTTAACTGAGAAAACAATATTTCTATCAATATTTTCATAACCATTCATTATTTTAAACACTTCTATCTGATCTCCTCACAATCTCCTGGTCTCTAGTGTTCTTAAGCCGCATTTGTTTAGGCATATATCGTAACTAAGATCCCTCAGTTTTGGTATAATTTTAGTTGCTCTCCTCTGTACTCTTTCTAGCATATCTATGTCCTTCCTGCGATAGGGCCTCCACACTTGAATACAATATTCTAAATGAGGCCTAACTATTGTTTTGTACAGAGGTATTATTAGCTCTTTTTCCTTATATGTTATATTTCGCCTAATTAATCCAAGGATTTGATTTCCTTTTGAAGCTGCAATTCCGCACTGCTCTGAAACCTTCAAATCAGCACTAATGGTTAACCCTAAGTCCTTTTCTTTTACAGTAGTATGTAGTACAGTACCCCCCATTGTATATTCTACCTCTTCGTTCCCATGTCCTACGTGGAGGCATTTACATTTCCCAAAATTGAACAGCATTTGCCACTTTTCAGACTTTTCGAAAGCTTTTTGAAAATCTAAGTAGACGATATCTACTGGTGATCCCTCATCTACCCACTTAGTGATGTCTTCCTAAAAACATAACATATATGTTAAGCATGACTTCGCTTTAAAAACCCATGTTGAGATGGGTTTATCAAGTTATGTTTAACAAGAAAATCCACCATGTGATCTTTAATTAGTCTTTCTAATAATTTGCAAATCACTGATGTTAAACTCACTGGTCTATAGTTCTCTAACTTGTTTCTGGAACCATTTTTAAAATAACGGTATAATATTTGCCTCTTTCCATTCTAAAGGAACCACTTCCTCTTCTAATGACAAATTGAAAACTGTTGCAAGCGGTACGCTAATTTGTTCTACAATTTCCAATAGTAGTTTGGGCGGAATCCAATCCACTCCAGATGATTTATTATCCTTCATAGCCCTTATTTTCTTAGGTACCATTTCCGGGGTTACAATTAATTGTCCTAAGTAGTCTGAATCTGCCCCGTTGAACTAATATGTTCCCTGGTAAACACTGAACTAAAGTACTCATTCAGGTCTTCTGCCATTAAGAATCCTCTGATATTATATTTCCAGCACTATCTTCTAGAGGACCGACCATAATCTTGAACTTTCTGTTTTCTTCGAACATACGCATACGAACTCTTGCTGTCATATTTTATATTATTAGCTAATTGTTGTTCATAGCTTCTCTTTGAATTTCTAATTTCAGCTGTAGCTTGGTTACGTGCTTCTTTATAAATGTTGTAATTTTCATCATTTCCAGTACATCTATGTGACTTCCACATCATTTGTTTATACTTAATTTTTCTAATCCGTTTCCCTTGTTTTTTGAAGGGTACACATTTATTGACTATGCACTTAATTTCACTCTTTAATATATTCGAGCATTCTGTTGCTGTCTTATTTTTCAGTGTGTTATTCCAGTCTATCTTTGTTGAATAAAGGAAAGTATATTGAACTAAAACTAAAAACTTGTGGTCCTCAGTCCCCATACTCTGTAGAGATTCCGTGGTTAAAATCCCCCATAATAATACAGTCCCGTTTGCTTACTTCCCTTATAGCGTTTTGTATTTTTTTCATTCTCTTCTATGCCTATGTTTGGACTTCGATAAACTAACCCAATTGTTAACGTTGAGTTTCCTGTAACTATGTTACACCAAACAACTTTTTCGCAATCTGCTTCCCTTTCTAACTGTATTTCATAAGCCTGGATAGATTCTTTAATATATAAAATAACTTCACCTCCGTTTCTTCTTATTCTATCTTTACTAAACATTACTTATCCTGGCAGTCCCAATTCGGCATCTGATATATCGGTGGTGGTCCAGGATTCGGTTATACCTATTATGTGAGGGTCAATATCTTCTACCATAATGCTTAGTTCATTTCTTTTGTTTACTATACTCCTTGCGTTTAAACAAACACATTTATATTAAAGCTTCAGAAGAGTTTTCAAGACTGTTCTTTGCTGATTTATTCAGGTTTATGTTTAATCGCAACAGTTTGCTGCTTCTCTAAACTTGTTAATTAGGGTTTACATGTATTCAAGGTTGATGGAAATATTAGCACTATCATGTGCATAGAGTTGTTCACGAACTAGAACCTATTGTGTTCTTGTTTTGACGCAGAGATGGGATACATTAATTAGGTTTCTATCTACACTAGGAGGTGTTCGTGTATACATTCCATCCCGACAGTTTCTTGAGGCTTCTTTGAACATTGCTGAGAGTTGGTGCAAGACGACATCCTTGTTTGACGCCATATGTGATTTCAAAACTCTTTCAGATGGTACATTCAGAGCACATTTGAGCCAGTGCTTCCATCAGAGTGGAAATATCTCTTAATCCTGGTTTTATTTTCCACTTTCTTGGACGTATTTGGACGTTACTCATTAAAATTAGTATGCTTGATCTGAAATGTAACCAAATTTTAATTTATTGCCGACATCTTTTTTGGAAACATCGACATCAGCCATGCACGAGTTGACGCTGCTGCTGACATGCTTATTGTTGCTGTCGTCTAGAGCAATCGATATACCAGAAGGAGGATGTAAGTATTACAATGTGCTGACTTACGGAGGTTGATAGTAAATTGTCATTCCGTTATGCATATTGTGCGCGTGCGAATGGGCGTCCGTGCGTGCGTGTGTGTGTTTGTGTGCGTTTGTTAACATCGTGGTGTTGTCCCTACACCAGGCTTTGTTACCACTCATTTTAATAATGCTACATTCAATGGGATCACATTAGTTGTATGCATTCAAAAGTATCAATAACAGTAACAATGTGCATCTAAATTAAGCCAGTAGCTTACTGGAATAACCTTGTTGAACACATGACATTCAAGAGCCATTTCCACAGAAAGGCTGACGTCTAGATTTTTTACACTTCGCAGTTAACAGGTCGCCGAACTGCGAATACTAATCAAGTTTACGAAGCTCGGTAAACCCATATATTACTGCCAACCGTTTATTAGCATTTATAATTATATGTTGTCAGTTGATTATTTAATATGTATCGCGTTGATCTAATTTTGTTTAAGCTTATATCGATTGATTCGATCAAATGGTTTTGAAGCTAAAACCGTGTGTGTATCACTATAGTAGTTCTTTTGATGCAAACACACTTAGCTAAGGTTGGACTTTAGCCAAAACTGGTGTCGCGTAGTTTCGAAGTACGTCTCCATCCTGTTGAACACCACAACATCTGCTATTTCGGAATATGTTCGACAGTCATATAAACCTGTGTAATTGTCGTCTTAATTTATCCACCAATTCTTGCCTTCAATTGTCGGTACAATAATAACCTATCTGCATATTTTTTGTTACATATCCATCAACCAAAACAGACGACACAGGAATAAATAATTGTACCACGACTTGAAAATCCGCTAACTTTATACATTCTGCAATAGTTCCATCCAGACCTGGTGACTTATTTATATATTTAATTAATAATATTGATAAGTTGACTCTCATCAATCACAGTAAGTTACACAAACATGGTAAACCGAATCCGGCAATGTCGATCCAGTTGCATGTCACCCTGATCCGCAGTATCCTGACGAGGTATGCTGTCGCCTATACGCTTACAGCCTGGACGCTGACGACTCGTTTTGTTGCAATGGTATTGTTGTTGGTAACCCATCAGGGTGCACCACGAAAACTCCCTGCCTACAATATCAACAAACAAGTGTGTCTGTACGGGTAGACGATCGTAAAATCAACCAACTCTCCTCAAACAAACACCATGGTTCCCTATTGTTGTGGGGACAATATTAGAAATGTGCCAGTGAAGGAATGCGTCTCTATTGTTGAACCGGAAGACAGGTGTTGTCATCTGAACTATACAGCATAGACTTCCGCAAATGCTGCACACCACGCACGCACGCACACACACACACACACACACACACACATACACACACACACACACACACACGTATATATATATGTGTATGTATATATATATTTATAAATATATACACACACACATATATATATATATATATATATATATATATATATATATATACACATATATATGTAAAGGACACCTTGATTCAACGCATGAATGAATTTATGCTGATGAACTGATGAATAGTATTACTTAATTATCATGCAATGAGTCATCAGTTGTGAATGGCAAGTTAGCTGATTCCAAACTCATGGTTCTATTATCTATCCTTTTGCTTATATACATACCAATGACAACCATAGAGACTGTGTCATCGGAAAGGCTATATTTAACTTAACGACAAGGAATGACAATTACATGAATCCCGTTATACAGAACATTGCAATTAGCAAAACGTAAATAGACTGTTCTATGAATTATTTATTATTATATATGGATATACTGATTGAATGTCTGAAATACTAAAACATATTATTATGATAGTACAATTATACTATTAATTTGTACTATAATATTTTGTATTGCATATAGGTGAGATATTTCCAAGTTTGTTTAAACGATTAAACGTTTATTTGTGCTTGCTCTATAGGTTCACTACTGCTGCGGGTTTAAGGTCTGGCCGAAGTCGGGATCCTCTGCCATCTCGTGTGGCGGGGTGACGTACGACCCCGCCGTGTCCGTGTACTGCAATGACCACCTCTACCCGTCCAACGCCTATATGTGCTGCGACGGTCAAGTTCAGGGCAAGCCGATCGAGCCTGACTGCTGTGGCAAGATGACTTACAGTCGACTCGCCCATCGCTGTGAGGCAGGCCAAATTATTAATCTTCGGTATGACATGGCGAATTACAATAAAGTAATCAGCCTTCCTGGTTTAACACATTTGTTATATTGTTTTGCAACGTACCAATTGCCTCATTTGTTTCGAAACGTCACAACTATTTTATTCAGATACAACACTATATTCGATAATCAGCCTTCCTCTATTTTTTATTCTGAAAAGTATCTATTGCATCATTTCTTTCGAACGGCACAACTATATTATTCAGATATCGCATAACATCCGTAGCCGGATGGGATGGGCAGGCCACTTAGTAAAGATGGATGCAGAACAACTGTCAGAGCAGAGACAGAAAAACATCAAGGACACAGAATAAAAGGGAAAGCCACAACATAGAACACATATCAATATTACACGTTGGGAAGAAAGAACACACCGATTAGTTCTTCAATACTATACGTGCCCTCAACACAATGGAAAAACCTAATTATTCCTTTGTCTTTGGCGGATATAGATCGTAGAAATTGATAAGCAAGTGGAATTACTGATTGATAAGTATTGTTCTTGCCTTAATATCAGTAATAAAGTAGCAATAAACATATATTGAGTAGCAGCTGTGCTGAAAGTATTTTAGAACACGTTATTCTTGTGAGTGATAATGCGGTAAGTTAGCCTACGATAAGTTTGTAAACAAAACTGCTAGACACTTTGATTAGGGAGCATTGGTGTTAAAATAAAGCTTTTGTGATAAACATAGTTGACTGAACTATTTTACTTAGCTAAACAGATTATTATTATTAAATTAATTCTGATATGGCGCCTTGCAAGCAGCATGTCAAGGCAAAGCGACACTTGATGTGCGACGACTGCCACAGTTGGGTGGATTTTGCCTTATCCGGCTGTGGGAAGTCATGGGCAGAGACCAAGGAAGAGGAATTCAACTTTCAGTGCTTGGGGTGTTGGAAGGTGAAATGTCTGGAGTGTAGGTAGCTAGGTTGGTAGATAGTGTGAAGGGGATGGAGATGAGAATCATCAAGGAGACAGGTGGAATAAAGAGAGACGATAGGGAGAGAGTTGGGAATACTGTGAGTCTGAAGGAGCAGACTAGTGGCAAGAAGACTGACTGTGGAAAAGAGACTCAGAGAAGGGATCATGATCGGAGGGGAAGAAATTGGAGGATCGACGGTCGGAAATGTTATAGGCGTGAAGGTAACAGGGGAAAGTGACCGTAGAGAAAGAGGTAGGAAGGAAAAACAGACGGTAGAGAAGGAAATGCAATGGGAGGAAAAAAAGGAAATGAGAGTAAATGTGACAGAAGAGAAGTTGGGAGGGACGATGACAGGAGGAAAGGTGACAGGAGAAACAGCATCAGGAAGGAATGGAACGGAAGAGTTTGTGACAGGAGAACAGAAGACAGGGGAACAAGACTACAACCAGACAGATGCAGACCGGAGAGGCAGTGATTGAGGAGGCATTGAGATAAGAGAGGGTAATCCTGGGCGACTATATTCTGAGAAAGACAGATAAGACACTAAGCGAGGGGAAGAACGTCGTTGTTTGTTTGCCGGGGGCTAGGATAGAACATGTGACTGAAAGGGTAGAGAAGGTATTGGGACATGGCAATGGAGGGTCTATACTAATACACGTAGGGACAAATAATGCAGACAGGGAGGGAACAACTGGGATAGTACAGAAATACAGACAGTTAGTGAGGAAGTTAAAGAAGACAAGAGTCGAACAGATTATTCTCTCAGGAATGTTGCCAATAATGGGAGGAAGGGGGCCAGCATACAGAAACAGTAAGAGGATGGCGATAAACGCCTTAGTTGAGCAGATGTGTAAAGAAGAGGGGGTGGGATTCATAGATTTATGGGGATACTTTGTTGGGAGGGAAGATATGTACATGAGAGATGGCCTCCATCTAAGTGGAAAGGGGCAGAAGTTTTCTCAGAGAACCTGCTGCAATATATTGACAGTGGGACAGGCTGCATCTATTTAAACTTGATTCGCAGATAAAGACAGCAGAAATAAATCAGCAAAATACAGCCAGATATAAATGCGGATGTATAAATGCAAAGAGCATAATAAACAAAAGAAATGAACTAAACATTATGGTATAAGTTATTGAACCTCACATAATAAGTATAATCGAATCATGGGCCTCAACTGATATATCAGATGCCGAATTGGGACTAACAGGCTACGTAATGTTTTGGAAAGATAGAATAGGAAGAAGGGGAGGTGGAGTTATTTTATATGTTAAAGAATCTATCCAGGCTTAAGAAATAAAATTAGAAAGCGAAACATATTACGAAGAAGCTGTTTGGTATAACATAGTTACAGGAAACCCAACGTTAGCGGTGGGGTTAGTTTATTGAAGTCCAAACATAAGCATAGCAGATGAGAATGAGAAAGTACAAAACGCAATAAGGGAAGTTAGCAAACGGGACTGTATTAATATGGGAGATTTTAACCAAGGTCATATACAATGGAAATATCTACGGAGTACGGGGAGTGACGACCACAATTTGTAGTTTTAGTACAAGAGAGTTTACTTTCTCAACATGTGCTAGAACCAACCAGGTGTGAGAATGTATTATACATAGTTTTGTCCTCACAAAATGAATTAGTTGACAATGTCAAATTATGTGAGCCACTGGGAAGTAGTGATCACAACCATATACATTTTGTCATCAAAGTAAAATCAGAAAGAAATAATAAAAAGCAACTCAGAAGAAATTTCCACAAAGGAAGATATAAGGATATGAAGAAATATTGAGCAAAGATACACTGGAACAACACACTGAAGAATAAGACAGCAACATAATGCTGGAATATCTTAAAGAGTGAAATTGTGTGGATCGTTGATAACAATTTGTTCCCTTTAAAAACAAGGGAAACGTTCCAGAAAGAAATATTTATAGAAAGAAGCCATTAGAAAAATTAAGTACAAAGAAATGATGTGGAAGTCATGTAGACATACTGGAAATGACGAAGACTTCAACATTTATAAAGAAGCACTAAACCAAGTTACAACTGAAATTAGAAATTCGAAGAGAAGCTACGAAACAAAATTAGCTTGTAATATAAAACAAGACAGCAAGAGTTTTTATGCATATGTTCGGAGCAAACAGAAAGTTCAGGATAAGTTCGGTCCTCTAGAAGATAGTACTGGAAATGTAATATCAGAGGGATTCTTAGTGGCAGAAGACCTGAAAGAGTATTTCAGCTCTGCGTTTACCAGGGAAGAAAGTAATCCACTGACAATACCAGAGGCTAAGTTCAATACGGCGAAATCGGACGATTTGGGAGAGTTAATTGTAACCCCTGAAATGGTAGCTATGAAGGATAATAAATCACCCGGAGTGGATGGGATTCCGCCCAAACTATTATTGGAAATCGTAGAACAAATTAACATACCACTTGTAACAGTTTTCAACTTGTAATTAGAAGAGGGAGTGGTTCCTCTAGAATGGAAAGAATCAAATATTGTGCCATTATTTAAAAAAAGTTCCAAAAACAAGTAAAAGAACTACAGACCAATGAATTTAACATCAGTGTTTTGTAAATTATTAGAAAGACTAATTAAAGATCACATGGTGGATTTTCTTGTTAAACCTAACTTGTTAAACCCATCTTAACATTGGTTTCTAAAAGGTCATGCTTAACAAATATGTTATGTTATTTGGAAGATATCACCAGTAGATATCTACATAGATTTTCAGAAAGCTTTCGACAAAGTGCCACAACAAAGATTACTGCCTAAACTAAATGCCTATGGCATAGGAAATGGTTTAATTAACTGGATAGAAAAATGGCTAATTGAAAGAAGACAAAGCGTAGGTTCTGGGAGGTTCTGTACTAAGTACTACTACAAAAGACAAGGACGTAGGTTTAACCGTTTGTGCTGATATGAAGGATTCAGAGCAGTGCGGTATTGCCGCTTCAAAGGGAAATCAAATAATTTGATTAATTAGGTTAAATATAACGTATAAGGAAAAAGAGCTAATGATACCGCTGTACAAAACAATAGTTAGGCCTCATTTAGAATATTGTATTCAAGCGTGGAGGCCCTATCGCGGGAAGGACATAGATATGCTAGAAAGAGTACAGAGGAGAGGAACTAAACCTGAGGGATCTTATTTAAGAAATACGCCTAAAAGAATGTGGTTAAGAAGACTTGAGACCAGGAGATTGAGAGGTAATCAGATTGACGTGTCTAAAATATTGAATGGTAATGAAAATATTGATAGATATATTTTTTTCTCAGTTAAGAAAGATAGAAGGACTACTGGATGTGAAGTTACATTAGTAAACGAGTGGTGTAGATTATATATAAGACAGTTCTCATTCTCACAAAGGACTGTAAATGAATGGAACATATTATCTCCTGATTGTGTTAGTTCTAGTAGCGTGATTATGTTTAAAAATAAAATCGACACATACCTTAAAAGGCGGGATACACGTAGATAAAAAGTATTGGACACTCGATAAGCCAAACATTTTCTTGTCCACCTGCCACCACATTTTGACATTTCCGCAGCAAACACAGCACTCAACCCCTCTCGGGCTGGTGGCCATGTCCGGGCGTCTGTTTTGTTTCTTGAAATATAGGAAATTAAGGTTGCATGTTCTGTGGGCATAGGGCTACTACTGGCGCAATTGAAACA
Source organism: Paraescarpia echinospica (assembly GCA_020002185.1). Classification (NCBI taxonomy): domain Eukaryota; kingdom Metazoa; phylum Annelida; class Polychaeta; order Sabellida; family Siboglinidae; genus Paraescarpia; species Paraescarpia echinospica. Next base: position 75,435,482 of record CM034532.1, on the reverse strand, counting down.
CGGCGGGCTGTGTTCACAATCAAACGTTGGGTACAGTGGGCTCGGTCTTCTTCCTAATCGACTGGAAAACAACTGTCGCCTCGAATTAGTTAGTTAGGGTCTAAAACCGATTATTATCACACACAATTAGGAATATTACATTTACATTTACCGAGCGCAGACAGTTGCACGCTTCTTAAATAATGTCCATCTACTGACGGTAGCCAAACGAAGGCTGCGTTCGACGAACGTAGGGCCTCGAATCTCAATCTTGGCTCAGGCCTCTCGTAAAATACCGGGTAAATGGCGGAGACGCCCGGCACTAATATCGAGTTCGGATGGATCAGACGCATTAGGGTTGTAACGGTTATGTGTCCAGCGATCCAGACAAACACTACTCAGATCCAAAACCTGTAAAATACGGCTCGATTGGGTTGACCATGTCAGGAGACTCTCATCACCTAGATCAGAGCATCATGGTGGACATTAGTGGGACAGAAGAGAAGATTATAAAAAAATAGCTGGCGAATTTTTTTCGATACAACATGTTATCTTTTAAAATGTAAATATCCAATAAGATATTATCTCAAATTACAATATCAACGTTGCACGCTAATCTAATCTGTGCACAATACATTAACGAGCAGTTTGTTTTTGAAAGCGTCAGCATTCAGTAAAAACACAACTGGTGCATGATCCACAACTTTAGTAACACAACTGAGATAAATTCTACAAACCTGTACACACAACTATGCAGTTAAACAGTGTCTCGGTCCGGCTCGTTTCCCGTGTGTACGTGACTCTAGTGTAAGAGGAGGTCCCCATTTTGCAAAATAACGGAAGATCTAGTGGTCAACGCAACAAACAGTATAGAATAGACAATAAATAATTTATTGTAACGCGCAAACAAAACACACACACACACACACACACACACACACACACACACACACACACACACACACACACACACACACACACACACACACACACACACACACACATATATATGTATCATATAATATTCGTAATATTCTTTTTTTATAAAATGTATTTGTATTATGCGCAGGATATAGCTTGTGCAGCTCTTTCGCAACATCTTGTCCACGTTTATATGATGTGTCCTATGTACATGGAGCACTATTGTTTATCCAATTTTCCAATAAACTTGATAACAGTTATTTCTTAGCGCAATTTGGTGGCGTAGAGAAAAATTATCTCTATCACATATTAAAAACGGATGAAATGAATGAAGATGAGGATGTTGAACCATTTCAACATTCACCATACTTTGACGATGATAATTGAATAAACCATTTAACGAACAAGCAATGGAAAATTTATTTTGCTAAGCCTAAACTGTCAGAGTTTAAATGCAAAAATTTACGAAATTAAAATAAAGCTTTTCAGACATTCAAAAGTAGTGGCTGTGAGATTAGAGCTTTATGTTTACAGGAAACATGGCTCGATGAAGAGGCTGACACTTCTTTATTTCAAATAGATGGATGTACATTAATATGCCAAGGCAAAATATGTAGTGCACATGCTGGCTTGGCAATCTACCTCAGCAACAAATACAATTACAAATCTGTAAAAATCCATGCTAATACAGACACTTGGGAAGGTCAATGTATTGAAATAACATGTTGTGCCATGAAGAAAAAAATATAGACCACCTAGATATATAATTGAAAATTACCGTATATTTACAAACGAATTTGCATCAAATTTAGTTGATTAAAACAAATCTAAAACTGAAATAATAATTGCAGGAGATTACAATATTGACCTACTTAAAATTAACGAAAAACCCATAACATGGTTTCTTCCCTAAAATTACTATGCCACCACGACTTTCAGAATATAATGGAACACTCATTGATAATTTTTTATGCAATTTGTCAAAAGGATTCTTCAAATCCTCAGCTGGTATTTTAGTGAGCAATATTTCTGATCACTTTCCGAACTTTCCAAGTCTGGACTATGTCGAAACTTCTAATGTGATACCAAGATTTATACGAATAAAACAACAAAATCCTGACTCACTCAATAAATTTTAAATTGAAATAATAAACTCAAATCTTTATGATAAACTTAACACAGATACACACGCGGATCCGAATGAAAACTACAGTACCCTCCATGAAATTGTTACTGCAACTATGGTTAAATGTCTACCTATTAAAGTAATTAAATTTAACAAATATAAACATAAGAAAACTCTTTGGATTACCAAGGGCATTATTATGTCGATACAATTTAGAAACAAATTGTATTCGAGAATGAAACAGACTCACGTAAATACAGAGCAGTACCATGAACTTAAAACTGACTTATATACTTATAATAAAATTCTTAAAAGTAATATTAGATTAGCTAAGCAAATGCATTACCAATCCAGTTTTGAAAAGCATAAGCATGATGTTAAAATGACGTGGTGTTTAATTATAGACATTATTCAGAAAAGTCAAAAGAAAGAACAATTTCCAGATTTGTTCAAAGTCGATGGGGAAATGATTAGCGACAAATGCATTATTTCAAACAGATTTAACACGTGTTTTACTAATATTGGTCCTACTCTAGCCTCTAAAACAACTACAAGTGGAGGTAAATCATACAAATATTACCTGAAAAACCCGATATTTCACACCTTCAGCTTTAACCCAATTAACATGGAAACTACTGTTAATAAAATTGATCGTTTACCTCCAAAATCAAGTTGTGGAAAAGACGGTATTTCAACACAATTACTAAAATTGCAAAAAAATGATATCAGCAATGCAGTCACTCTACTTATTAATCAATCAATAATAACTGGTATATTTCCAGACAAATAAAAGATTGCAAAAGTCTTACCCCTTTTTAAAATGGTGATGTTTCTGACTTTAACACTGATCGTCCTATTTCTATCATGCCAGTGATTTCAATTTTTTTTGAAAGGGTTATGTTTGATCAAATCCACGATTATTTCCATTCTAAAACGCTATACTACAATAGCCAATATGGGTTTAGAAAGAAACATTCTACAAAGCTTGCTACACTCGAAATCATAGACAAAATTATACAAGAACT
>CM034532.1:75409931-75427431 GCA_020002185.1 Paraescarpia echinospica | reverse complement strand
GACCCCCACATTGTGATCGGTCAGGAAGAGTTGCAATGCGTCGACAACTTCCCTTACCTCGGAAGCTACATCTCTAGGAAAGGCGACGCGGAAGGTAGATGTACGGTCTAGGATAGGCAAGGCATCAGCAGTGTTCGAAAGACTACGTCGAATATGGTCCAGTAACACCATCATAAAGGACATAAAACTACGTCTTTACATGTCAATCGTAATACCAACAGCGATATATGCCTGTGAAACGTGGAAGAATACGGCGAGGATATAAAAAACTAGACATTTCACCGACGATGTCTCCGGTTCATATTGGGCATATCGTGGAGAGAACACATCACCAATGAAGAAGTGATGAGGAGGGCAGGTCTAGAGAGTCTGCATTACATAGTTAAGTCTCGACGACGAAGACTAGCGGGACATATCCTACGCCTACCAAAAAAGAGAACTGCACATGTAGCAATGGAATGGGTGCCTGAAGGTGGAAACAGAAGGAGAGGACTAAGACCTGGCGCAAGACGTTTAAAGAAGATCTGGCCGAAATGGAAATCACCTGGAATGAGGCCAAAGAAATTGCGAAAGACCGTAGGAGATGGAGAAAGCTCGTCGCCCGAAGTCCCGAAACGAACAGAAGGAACTAAGTATAAGTAAGTTCATGATTTAATCATCAAGGCAATGTTACACGCTTTCTTATTAGGTAAATAAATGCTTGCGAATTACTTAAATAGTTACAGTAATTGGCAGTACCTCAACTAAAATATACAATATGATATCTTAGGTATATATATTAATAAAGCATTTGAAACGATTTTATTTAATTTCACTGCATATTTACTATCTAGGTATATGTATGTGTAAAGTATATTATTCGTTATCAAGAAACTATGATAAGTGTCAGTACATTTCGCGTAGTTACTTAAATGGAATATATGTTACAGTTCATGTACATTCAATTATAGGTATTTTTCTCCAAAACATTATAAATTAATATAGGTATATTTTCAAAACGATATATATATATCGGTTTCTTGGATATTAACCTCGGTTTATGAGAATGTGTTCTGTGCGTTCAACACACATTACCGCATGTGATGCATGTAGCGTAACAAATCAAACATATTGTATAATATAATGAATATAGATTTTGAGAATAAACTACGGTTTTACAATAAAGTGTGGAAACTGAGAAGCGCACGAAATTGCACATAATTATGACTAATAAATAATTAGCCCATATATCGATTATTTCTGAACTGGTGAACTGTTGATCTCCCCGCCCATCAAGGTAGCCTCGGCAGCCGTTTAAGTTACGCAATCAGTCAACTCCAGCCAGCCTACGCTGCTCCCTGCACGGCATGACACTATGTACCCACCCCCAAATTAACTAGATTCCGAAGTCATGGTGGGTGATTAGTATGTTGTTGAATACAAAGATTCATTGTATCAACGAGATGTGACTGCTATGAGTTCACAACAGATTGACCATCTGGTACCATTGATGAACAGCTGGACATTACTAAAAATCACCAAACCAGATGGAGAGCATTTTAAAGATATAATTTAGTTAAGGCTCTTGATCAACCTAATGCTAAAACAGATATGGACATTTCATTATTTGTACTAATTTGTATAATATAATAAACTTGAAGTGAATGATCCACAATATCAAAATACCTGCGTTAGACTGTGTACAAATCGGTCCGATAACGCCATATAGGATTTTTGTCACAACTAGCGGCGTTATGGTCGGTTCTGGCGTGGGGTGTCCAGAAAAATGTATGATTTACTCCATAACTTATGTATAAGGAATATTGATCAGAGCCGAAGTTGTTATGCAACAAGCTGTATTCCTGTAAATGGAATAGGTCAGTCCATTTCTTGGAACGGAAGCACTGCTTCCCATCCTCATCACGTCATTCTGTTTAAAAGAGGTTTAACATATCAAATATGCATACATCACACTATGCTCATATCGGAATATACCATGCAAAAACGTACTTAGAAATATTTCAGTTTTCAGATGATGAACATAAACGGAAGTGAAATTTGGTGTTAAAAATAACGATTTTTTGACTCGTCAATTGAAGAGGGGTTGGGTTGTAGGCAGGCTCTATTTCGGGTTGTATGATATACACAAACATCCATAAAATTATATTTTGTTACTTGTATTTCATGCTAAAAATTGCTATAAAATATATACACGGCAGTTGTCAACATAATAATACTATCGAAATTTTATACCAAATATATAAGGGTTAAAACAAGTTATTTACTTTTTAATATGTCGCTGTGTAATCGGATTTAGTCATATAGAACAAAAGTGGTATATTGGTAATTTCTTCCGTGTAACTAACATTACAATTTTCATGTTTGTAGTGAAACCTCAGTTAGTATACTTAAACTCGTAGGTTGGTAAATTTTTGAAAAATCTGGCGACAATAAGAAAACAATAGTACAATGACAATCGGGCGACAGATTCCATGTCGCTTGATAACCAAATAGTCGGTCAATTGTCGCTCCATGCTCGCATTCATACAGATATATATATATATATATATATATATATATATACACACATACATACATACATACATACACACTCTAACTACGACAAGACAACAGACCGTTTGACTAGTTATACGGACACACTCCTGAATGGAGTTGGCGAGATAAAATGCAATCTGAATACATAAGTATAATACTTCGATCAAGTGTATTGTCAACAGGATATAGGAAACAAGATTAATTTGATATGCTACATTATGATTGTCAACGTCAAAGCAAAGACTCTCCGCTAAAAAACAAAGCTCTTTGCGCATTATCTTTTAAAAATAAATTACACGAGTGAAGGAAAGGGTAATTCTTATTTCTTGACCACTCTCCAATTACGAGGGAGTGGTCTTCAGGTGTTGGATAAAAAGGTATAATATGCGGCTCCAAAGCTTCAATCCCGGAAGAAACCATGTAAGTGCAATCGCTACGTTAAACACGCTTTCACTCGCCCATTCGCTCATTCAACATATTGAGTGAATTATTGTGGCTTTACTGTTCATTTTCTTTGACGTAATTTGACATTACACATTATAATTAGTAGGCGAGTAGAGTGAACGGAAGAAGCTAAGTAATTCTAACTCACATGCCGACATCAGCCATGCACGAGTTGACGCTGCTGCAGACATGTTCATTATTGCTGTCGATTGCCGCTATCGGGACATAAGAAGGAGGATATAAGTCTCACAATGAGCTGACTTATGGATGTTCACTATATTGACATTTTGGATACGTGTTGTGTGTGTTGTGTATGTGTGTTGTGTGTGTATGTGTGTATGTGTATGTGTGTGTGTGTTGTGTGTGTGTGTGCTGTGTGTGTGTGTGTGTGTGTGTATGTGTGTGTGTGTGTGTGTGTGTGTGTGTGTGTGCGTGCGTGTGTGTGTGTGTGTGTGTGTGTGTCTGTATGTGTGTGTCTGTATGTATGTGTGTGTTGTGTGTGTATGTGTGTATGTGTGTATGTGTGTGTGTGTGTTGTGTGTGTATGTGTGTATGTGTGTGTGTGTATGTGTGTGTTGTGTGTGTATGTGTGTGTTGTGTGTGTATGTGTGTATGTGTGTGTGCGTGTTGTGTGTGTATGTGTGTATGTGTGTATGTGTGTATGTGTGTGTGTATGTATGTATGTGTGCTGTGTCTTTGTTTGAAAGGGGGTGTATGTGTGTGTGTCTGTGGGGGGAGGGTGAACCACAACCCTTCCATTATTCACCACATTCCGACGCCTATGTTATTACTAATTGTTTAGTATACACTATCGACATTAATGTGTTTATCGATAGTTATTTGTACTATCAATATCATTGCACCATCACATACATTATTACAGTATATCAATTGTTCGATATATATTTATACTATTTACAACCAATATGAACAATGGACTTTCACATGTAGGAAGTCACATAGACATAGTTACATTAAAGTGTAATCGAGCTAGCGCCAAACGTTCAGAGGTTTATCTACGACCCAAGAAGGAAACGTAACGATTTTTGTTAGATAATCCCAGTGGCTTAAGGACGTGCACATGCCTAAAATATTGCCTTCTGTGCACATACGTGTGCAGAGGATGCTGTGGTTTACTAACTCCCAGCTGCCTGATTGGGCTAATGTATGTGAAATCCTTGACGGAACTTCATGCAATATCGCATGCATTGACAATACATTCTGCATGTATCAGCTGTTGTGCATTGAACAAATATAAGGTAAAAAATTGCTATTTGGAGCCATCTTGATTTTATGAAAACAAACAACTCACTCAGTCACATTAAAATGTATTCCAAAAGCGTCAGCGTGTCCACATCCCCATTCTCTAATTACTCATTAAAACCCCATTTGTCAGCAACAATGTGGCATCTATATTGGTTAATTACAAATGAATATCCATTCTATCAATTAGAGTTTAATGTATTAAAAGGTATTATTGTAATGTCTTGTGCCCGAAACCCGTTCTATAATTAACATTTACTAAAATATGTCACCTGACAGCACAGATATGACGATATATTGATTTGTGGCAGTCACATTAGGGTTTCGCCAATTATTAAATTTTCCCTACTGCAATTTCTGAGGACGTTCAGTATGGCGTTTTGGAGACATCATAGAAAATCACTGTGGTAAAATAAGCTATGTTGTAATTTGTTCGAAAGTTGTGCGAAAATTGGGATAGATTTTCTGAAATTTTGTTTTCAATTTCCACCGTAGGCTAGCCTCATATATCCTAGGCATTTCGGAAGAGGAGACGACAGAATCATGACGCACATGCTGTCACCAGTCAGTTGGTTCCTTTCCTCGAAACTGAGGTTCCAGAATTACAGTAAATAAATTGCAACCCGGACAGTCCAGCTACTTCTGGCTACTGCAATTGTTCAGTCATTTATCTAATTGGCCAAACGTCTCGAGGAATGTGGGTGTATGACAAAGGTTTTTTTTACAAAGGATTTGATTAATGATAATTTTCTGACATTATAATTTAATTCGTTTTGAAAAGTAAAGTAATTTTAAATGAAACCTTGATTTCATGGATGTCATTCATGATGCACGATGAACAAATGGAGAATTTGTATTTTATTTAGTCAAACGTTCAATAGTTGTGTCTTTTTAAGTTTCACATCAACTGTCTTAATCCATGTTGCCTACATACTACATCTTTTACAATTAAGTGATTTGTTGTACTTTCAAAGTGAGGCATTTATGAAGAGGATTCGATAGGTCCATACACGTGTGCTAGTAATAAACAAAGCAAGTTATATATAAAGGTTTGTTTATACAATATGGAGGAAATGAAAGAAAACCAAGAGTAAAAAACGTGAATTTTCTAAAAGATTGTTGAACTATTAAATCAGCCTCACAACATTAAAATAATCAGTAGAATAAACATTTGTTTACTAATCGTGCGTATACGTCGGTTAATTGAAACGATGAAAACTAATATATTTACATGAGACGTTTTATGTAATGGACGTTAATTGAGGGATATTTAGTTGCATACGTAGGGCAATATCCAAAAGTCGTCTTTGAACTTCAACAGCCCTTCCCTTCCTAGACATATATTTCAAGGAAATATGTAGCTTGTTTAGATTAGGAAACCCAAATTTGTTTAACATATGCCCCCAGAATATGAATTTAACGGTGAAATGGTTTGATGTCCTTCTTGGAGACCTAATTTGCCCCATTTTTGAGGATCAACCATATATACATACTTCACACATACACCCACCCCGCACACACTCACTCACACACTCACACACGCACACACGCGCACACGCGCACACGCGCACACGCGCACACGCGCACACGCGCACACGCGCACACGCGCACACTCGCACACATAATTTATTTCGGTATAGCGTATTGTGAAGAGGATGTAAAAAACACTTGCAATTTGATACTCTATACTGTGATTGTCAACGACAAAACAATAGGCTTTCCATTACAAATGCACTGTTTATCTTAAATGAATTACACTAGTGAGAGGATAGTACACATTCGTTGACCATTCTCCAATTACGAAGGAGTGGTCTTTAGATAGTGTATATAAACCGTGTAATACGTCGCTTCACAGCATTTCTCCCTGAAGAAAGCATGTAAGTATCTCACTCTTTCTTTTCTGTTCTTTTGAATGCCTGGTATGTTTGCTCTTTTGAGTATTTAGTTTTTTGTAACGTAGTCGCTCCATTTTATTCCCATGATGGAACGAAATTGTCTCATCTGTAAAGCATGTAGCTTCGTATCTTGCTTTCGGTGTGTAGTCCTGATTTCAGCTCCGTCGAGCAGTATAGTGAGAACTATTGCTCTGCACACCTGACATTTCACCGATTTCACTGATTCTTATCTGGTGATTCTTCCTTAAACGGATGCGCATCCGACTGAAAGTTGATGAAGCCCATGCTATGCGGTACTCTAATTCCATGTCTTGTTTCACCTCGTCAGATATGGTACTTTCAAGATAATTGAAATTATGACATTCTCAACTAGCTGGTCATTTAGGAAGATTTGATCAGGACTGTGTTCGACAACCAATTTCTTCAGGTTTATGTTTAATCGTAACAGTTTGCCGCTTCTATAAACTAGTCGATTAGGGTGTGCGTGTATTCAACGTTGCTGGAAATAATGGCACTATCATATGCATAGTGTTATTCACGAACCACAATATTCTGGGTTTTTTTGGCGCGGAGATGGGATACATTAAACAGGTTTGTGTCTACATTAGGAGGTGTTTGTATATACACTCCTTCTGGACAGTTTCTGATAGCTTCTTTGAACATCGCTAAAAGTTGGTGCAAGACGACATCCTTGCTTGACGCCATTTGTGACTTCAAAACTCTTTCAGACGCTTCTTTCAGAGCACATTTGAGTCATAATTCCAGAATGCAGTGCTTCAATCAGAGTGGAAATATCTCTTAATCCTGGTTTTATTTTTCACTTTCTTGGACGTATTTGGACGTTACATAAAAAAAAATTAGTATGCTTGATCTGAAGTGTACGAACCTATCTACCTAATTTTAACTAACATGCCGACATCTTTTTGAAAAAGTCAACATCAGCCATGCACGATTTAACACTGCTGCTGACAGGCTTATTGTTGCTGTCGTCTACAGCAATCGAGATACCAGAAGGAGGATGTAAGTATCACAATGTGTTGACTTACGGAGGTTGACTGTAAATTTTTATTTCGTTATACGTGTTGTGCGCTGGGTATGCGTGCGTGCGTGCGTGCGTGCATGCGCGTGTATGTGTTAACGTCTTTGTTAACGTCGTGGTGTTGTTCCTAAACCATGCTTTGCTAACACTCGTTTTAATAATACTACATTAAAGGGGAACCCATGTCTATTGTTTGGCTGTATGCCTTCAAAGTATCAATAAAAGTAACCATTTTCAACTACAATGAAGCCAGTAGCTTACTGGAATAACCTCGTTGAACACACAACAGTCGAGATATAGGGACAGCGCCATTTTCTCAGAAAGGCTGACGTCTTGTGTTTCTACTATTCGCAGTTAGCAGGTCGCCGAACTGGGAATATTGGTCTAATTTACGAAGCTCAGTTAACCCATATATTAATGCCATCCGTGTGTGAGCATTTATAATTATATTGTCAGCTGACTATTTAATTATGCATCGCGTTGTTCTAATTTTCTTTAAGCCTATATCGATTGACTCGATCAAATGTTTTTGAAGCATCTAGAAACGTGTGTGTATCACTATAGACGTTCTTTTGATGGAAATACATTTAGCTACGTTCGATGGTTGTGAACATAAGCCCAACCTGATGTGGCGTAGTTTCTAAGTACGTCTCCATCCTGTAGAATACCACAACATCTGCTATTATGTTCGAAATGCATTATAAAGTGATGTTATCCCTACACCACGCTTTGTTAACAGTCGTTTTAATAATGCTACATTAAAAGGGAACACATGTCTATTATTTGGCTGGATGCATTCAAAAGTATCAATAAAAGTAACCAATTGCAACTAACATTAAGCCAGTAGCTTAATTGAACAACCTTGCTGACCACATAGCATTCAAGAGCCAACTTCACAGAAAGGCTGACATCTCGCTTTTTTACTCTTCGCAGTTAGCAGGTCGCCGAACTTGGAATACTAGTCAAGTTTACGAAGCTCAGCAAACCCTTATATTACTGCCAACCGTTTGTTAGCATTTATAATTATAAGTTAATAATAATAATAAGAAGAAGATAACTTCTACTGCGCCTAAATCCTTGGAATCCAAGCTCAGAGGCGCATCAAAACAAAAGGATTGGTCAATCTCAAATTCCGGTTGTCAACAGATGGGTCAAGGCGCTAAGGAGCTACGGTGGATAAGCAAGGTTGTAAAGATACGTTTTTAAATGACGACGGAATTTTTAAATATTTTCAACTGATCTAACACTAAGAGGGAGCATATTCCAAAGAGTTGGTGCAGCATTAGAAAAAGCCCTAGTTCCAATGTTAGTGTTGATTCTAGGAACAAAATGTAGGTCAGAACTAGAGAATCGAAGCTGGGTAGGTTTTCTTACAGGAGTAAGCAATGAATGCAAATAAGATGCTTGTTTATTGGACAGTGCCTGGTATGTAATGGTACAGATCTTAAATAGTATACGATATCGTACAGGAAGCCAATGCAAAGACTTCAAAAGTGGTGCAGAGCGAGACAAACGAGGAGATGTTGTAACTACTCTTGCTAGACAATTTTGGACACGCTGAAGTTTTGTGATATCCTTGCTAGCGATATTATAAAGGAGGGAATTGCAATAGTCAAGTCTGCTGCTAACAAGCGCTGTTGCAATAATCTAGTGCAACATAAAATAACATATACCGGCGAATACGGCGAAGATCACGAATATGATAAAAACAGCAGCGACATGTTTGAGATATGTGTTGTCGGAAATTGAAGTTACTATCAAAGATGACTCCTAGATTTCGCACCGAGGTTGCTGGCGTGATATACTGATTCAAAATATGCGTAGGGAAAAAACCATCCAGTTCACTACGCTGCATTGGAGTACCAAAAATGATCAATTCAGTTTTATTTGCATTTAATTTCAACTTGCTGTCAGTCATCCAGTGGAATATATCTTGAAGGCAATCAGTAAGTTGGTAAAGGGAGCGATTTGTGTCCGGGGTAGCCAATGAAATGTAGATCTGAGTATCATCAGCATAAAGATAATGATCCAAGTTATGTATTTGTATAACAGAGCTTAGTGGCGTGGTGTAAAGAGTAAAAAGCAAAGGCCCAAGAACAGAACACTGGGGAACACCAAATAAAGCCGGCAGTACAGCTGATAAGCAGTTTCCAATCTTTATAGTTTGGTATTGGTTAGTTAGATATGAAGAAAACCAGCTTAGAGCTATGCCAGATATGCCGTACCACTTTAATAGGCGTTCAATGAGAATGCTGTGATCAATCGTGTCAAACGCGGCAGAGAGATCTAGTAAGGTAAGTGCAGTCACTTAACCATTATTAATGTTCAAGTTAATATAATTATGAACCTTTAAGAGGGCAGTCTCTGTTGAATGAAACTGCCTATATGCCGATTGTGACACATTAGTTAAGACAGTTGTGCTAATGTGATACCTTAGACGACTTGCTACAACCTTTTCTAGTATTTTGGAAATGAAGCTGAAGTTAGAAATAGGTCTATAACTGTTTAGGTCTTGTTTAGGCAGAGATGACTTCATAAGAAGTGGTGTGACATGGGCGTATTTGAAATCATCAGGAAAACAGCCAGAGCAAAGTGATGCATTTATAATATTTGTTATAGGTCCAATTAGTGTTTCAAGACATGCTTTTAGCAGTATTGTTGGAAATGGATCAAGTGCACAATATTTATTTGAGGAGGACATAATTATTTTCTTAACTTCATAAACTGTTGTAGGTTCAAATTATACAAGTTGAGAATTTACTTGTGGAAAGTCCACAATGACATTACTCATATTATGACGTGGGAAAGCAGAACGAATAATACTGATTTTATTATTAAAGTGACTAGAGAACGAATCACTTAGAGACGTAATTGACACATGATCAGGTAGCGATGGAGTAGGGCGTCTGTGTAGAATGTTATTGATGCAGTTCCATAACTGGCGCGGATTATCAGACTTATTTATGACCATATTTGTAAAATAATCTGAATTAACTTTAGCCATTTGTCTGTTACAGAGGTGACATTGCTTAGAATAGCGCGATCTATCTAATGGCGAGCGTGATTTGCGTCATACACGCTCTAAATAACGATGACACCTTTTAGATAGTATAATTTCGGAAGTCATCCATGGAGCCGGTGGCCTTTCTGACACCCATTTGGATTTTATAAGTGCATGTTTGTCAAGTAATGCATTGAGTACTTGGCAGTACTGTTTATGTAAGTCAGATATATGTGGGTTTTTTTAATCTGTGATGAGGTCAGATATAAGGATATCAGCCATTAAAGCTGTAATGTCAATCCTATGAATGGCTCTGTAAGACACATTGACAGCTGATTATTTAATTATGCATCGCGTTGTGCTAATTTTGTGTAAGCTTATATAGAGTGACTCGATCAAATGCTTTTGAAACATCTAGAAACGTGTATGTATCACAATAGTAGTTCCTCTGATGTAAACACACTTAGCTACGTTCCACGGTTGGACTTAAGCCAAAACTGGTATGGCGTAGTTTCGAAATACGTCTCCATCCTGTTGAATACCACAACACCTGCTATTTTGGAACATATGTTCGACAGGCATTTAAGCCTCTGTAATTGCCGTCTTCATTTACCCATTTATTCTTGTCTTGAATGTACAATAATAACCTATATGCTTATTGTTTGTTATATATCCATACACCAGGACAGATGACCCAGGAATAAATAATTGTACCACGACTTGAAAATCCGCGAACTTTATACATTCTGCAATAGTTCCATCCATATCTGGTGACTTATTTATAAAATTAATTAACAATATTCATCAGTTGACTCGAATCAATAGCCATACCTATGTTGTAAGTTACGCAATCAAAGTAAACCGAATCCGTCATTGTCGTTCCAGTTGCTTGTCACCCTGATACAGACGAAGTATGCTGTGGCCTATATGCTTACAGCCCGGACTTCGAAGACTCATTTTGTTGCAATGGTATCGTTGTTGGTAACCCATCAGGGTGCACTACAAAAACGCCTGCCTACGATATCAACAAACAAGTGTGTCTGTACGGGCAGACGATCGTAAAACCAACCAACTGTCCTCAAACAAACAATATGGTTCACTATTGTTGTGGGGGCGAGATTAGAAATGTGCCAGTGAAGGAATGCGTCCCTATTGTTGAACCGGACGACATGTGTTGTCATCTGACCCTATACAGCATAGACTTCCGTCATTGTTGCGGTGCTTTAGTGGGTAAGGCAACTACATAATATACTCAGTTCTACGCAGTGGTATACGAACTCTTACCTTGTTATCATACATTTCTATATATTATTCTATATTATTTTTATGGACTGTTTTCTATATAATCAAATGTTGTATGTTATATATTATATGTATTATATATATAATCTTTAGGATTCTATAGTTCTTTCTAACATGTAACCTAAATTATTCTTTTCATGCAGTGATCTCAGGCGAGGGTAGTTATTTTCTACACATTTGTTGATACATTACAATAATGTTTATGTTCTAACATACACTATGTTAAAATAAATGTAAATCATGTGTAAATCTTAATTTGATAAATAAGCTCATTCATTGTATACATGGACTGGCAGTGACGAATGCTTGTGAAAGGACAGATTACGAACAGTAAATGCACTGTGATTGGGCGCTCCAGTAGAAGAAGTCAATGTGTTACTGACACATGCATGAGTGGAGTGTAAAGCGGTCCAATGGTTGCAATACTTTGCCACATATGAACCCTGCATGTTTTTGGAATGACTGCTTTTCTGCTGTAGTGAAGCATGGACTGACTCCATATGTCCAAATTATGGCAGACGAATGCGAGAAACCACCGGCTATGGACCCAGAATACCAATGGTGCGAAGGAGGCGACATTTACACCGCGGATGCCCCTAATTGCCCGGGAGGCTTGGTATGACTGCATTAATACTGTTTAAAATGTTACCCGACAGATCCCGATGGGATGAGTTTACTGGGGGATTCAAAAGTCTGTATCTGAAATTGCAACCGCGGAATGTAAAGTGTTTATGCTATCTTAAATATAATAATTCCATCTACAAAATATATGTCACTGGGTGTACAAAAACATTTTGAATAACTGTGTTATTACATTTTAAAATATGTCTCCTCCCATGTTTCGAAGTCCGATTGATTTATGTACACTTGATATATATATATATATATAAGTCACACTCACACACGCACATATATATATAATATATATATATATGTATATATATATGTAACTGATGAATAGCGTTAATTAGTTATCATGCAATAGCCATCAGTTGTGAATGGCAAGTTCGCTGATTCCAAACGCGTGGTATCATTATCTATCCTTTTGCGTTGATACATACCAAAGACAATCATAGAGACTCTGTCATCGGAAAGGCTATATTTAACTTAACGACAAGGAATGACACTTACATGAATCCAGTTATACAGAACATTTCGACATTAGCAACACGTACTGTAGATCTTTAAATAGTCTGTTCTATAAATGCATTTGTTATTTTATATGGATATACTGATTGTGTGTCTGAAGTATAAAAAGTACTATTACTATAGTACAATTATACTATTACTTTGTACTACACTTGTTTGCATGGCATACTGGTGAGATATTTCCACGCTTGTTTGAACGATTAAACGTTTATTTGTGTTTGTTCTATAGGTGTACTACTGCTGCGGGTTTAAGATATGGCCGAAGTCGGGATCCTCTGCCCTCTCTTGTGGCGGGGTGACGTACGACCCCGCCGCGTCCGTGTGCTGCAGTGACCGCCTCTACCCGTCCAACGCCTACATGTGCTGCGACGGTCAAGTTCAGGCCAAGCCGATCGAGCCTGACTGCTGCGGCAAGATGGCTTACAGTCGACTCGCCCATCGCTGTGAGGCAGGCCAAATTGTTAATCTTCGCTAAGACATGGCGAATTACAATAAAGTAATCAGACTTTGTGGTTTAACTCATATGTTCTGTTGTCCTGAAAAGTATCTATTGCATCATTTGTTTCGAGCGACACATGTATTTTATTCAGATATCGCATTATATATGTAGCCGGATGAGATGGGCATGCTACTTCTTAAAGATGGATGCAGGAAACCTGGCAGAGCAGAGGCAGAAAAACATCAAAAACACAGAAAAAACGGTAAAGCCGCAACATAGAACATATATAAATAGGGTTGGAAAGACAGAACACACAGATTAGTTCTTCAATATTATACCTCCCCTCAACACGTGTACATCAGGGAGGAGATGAACAATAATAATAACAATAATCGCATTCTAATAAAACATACTAAATAAACGTCCTCGTATAGAGGTGATCTCCAGCTATCCACACGATAATTTGACATCTCCGCAGCAAACACAGCTATCGAAACTTGACAATAAAACATTAATTTTAATCAGGACTCGTAAATCCACCTGCGAGCTCTTAGAGCCGCCCGGCACTCAACCCCTGCCGGGCCGGTGGTTATGTCTGGGGTTGTATGTTCTGTGGGTACAGGTCTACTACTGGCGCTATTGAAACACGGCGTGATGTGTTCACAATCAAACGGTGGATGATTACTGGCCCATATCGTATACCATAGCAAAGCAAAACAATAAACTACAATGTGTGTTATACTGTTTATTACTGAACAAGTCTGTTTTCGGCATACATCTGCGCTGGGTGATGGGCGCGCTACACCGTGCAAGTCTGCTAGTATTCTATGGCTTTCTTGTTGGGATGGCTGATTGCATAACTGTTAACGTAGAGCTGATTCATGGTCATTCGTTTGACTTGATAAGAGCAATCCCTGAAACGTCCATGCTTTCGAATAGACCGGCAAAATTCGTGTAGATCGTCTGGTACTTCTTGCAGTGATCTCTTTTCCAGCATCTCGGTGACAATGGGGACAGTGGGCTATGTCTCCTTCCTAATCGACTGTAAAACAACTGTCGCCTCGAGTTAGTTACAAGGTTTAAAACTGACTAATACCAGACTAAATTAGGGATATTATCTTGACATGTACCGAGTGCAGACAGTTGCATGCTGCTTAAATAATATCTATGTACTGACGATATCCACACGAAGGCTGCGTTCGACAAATATAGGGCCTCGAATCTCAATCGTGGCTCTGGTCTCGGGGCCGCGGATGCCGGGTAAAATGCGGGCCGCCCGGCATTAATATCGAGTTCGAGTCGTTAAGACACTCTACTCTGATCCAGAACCTGTAAAATACGGCTCGACTGGGTTAACCATGTCAGGAGACTCACCTACTAGGTCCGCCCACCGAACACCAAGGTGGAAATTAATGGGCCAGAGAAGAAGATGATCAACAAATAGCTGGCGAAAACATCGATCGTTATCTGCAGCTGAAAAATAAAGAATGATACACGAGAACGCTACATAGTGATCCATCCAAGTGGAACTGTTTTACTGCAACGTATTTGGAAGTACTTTGAATATTTAATGAGCAGATGTGTTTATTTTGTTTGCTTGTAAAACTATTCGTATCGTTGCCTTTTGTAGTATATATATTTCTTTTCCAACTTATATGTGATAAGACATTCCGTGTATCCTTCAAAAAACAAATATTGCACGACGAATAAAGATGGAAATGTAATCGCACACACTTAGTTATATATTATTTTAAAAACAACATGTAAATATCCAATATGATATTACCTCAAATTATCATATCAAAGTTGCATGCTACTCTAATGTGTGCACTACACATTAAGGAGCAGTTTGTTTTTGAAAGCTTCAGCATTCAGTAAAACAACTGTGGCATGATCCATAACTTCAGTAATACAAACACAACTGAGATAAATTCCACTAACATATATACTCACAACAATACAGTTAAATACTGTCTCGGCCGGCGGGTTTCCCGTGTGTACGTGGCTCGAGTCTAAGAGGAGGTCCCCAAGTTATAGTGATCAACGCAACAAATTGTATAGAATAGAAAATAAATAATTTATTATAACGCAATAAAAAAATTCTACAACCCCTAAATGGTCACGGGTGTAGTTTTGTGTGCATTTATTTGTTATCGAAGATATTATTATTAGTATTATTAGTACTATTATATATATATAGTTCGATAACAGACATATATATATATATATAATATGTCTGTTATCGAACTAACAGACAGACATATATATATATATATATATATACATATATAGTTCGATAACATATATATATATATATATGTCTGTTATCGAACTATATATATATAATAGTATTAATAATACTAATAATAATATCGTCGATAACAAATAAATGCACACAAAACTACACCCGTGACCATTTAGGGTTTGTAGAATATATATATATATATATATATATATGTCTGTTATCGAACTACGCATAAAGATAGTGACGAATACGCCAGAGAAGAGACTCGATGAAAATCAACCACGAGAGCAAGCAGGATTCAAATGCAGGTACTCAACGACAGACCACATACACGTTGTAAACCAACTGAAAGAGAAGTGCATGGACTATAATATCTCGCTTTCCATCGCTTTCTTCGACTACGAGAAGGCTTTCGATTCGGTGCAAACTCAAGCAATACTGACCTCCTTTCAAGAACACGGGATAGAAGACGTGTACATCGAACTCTTAATTAAAAGATATCTGACTAACAATTCGGTGACAGTCCACCTACACAAAAAGAGCAACAAGATCAACATCAAGAGAGGAGTACGACAGGGTGACACCATATCGCCGAAGCTGTTTACGGCGACACTCGAAATCATATTCCGAAGACTGACCTGGGAAACCAGAGGCTTGAGGATAGACGGAGAATATCTCAGCCATCTTCGCTTCGCTGACGACATACTCATACGCACTACTACACCGCAAGAACTACAAAACATGCTGCAGGAGCTATCTGATGAAAGCGAAAAACAAGGTCTAATGATGAACATCTCGAAGACAAAAGTGATGCTAAAAATGACACACCAATATATATCAACACCACGCAGATAGAGACCGTTGAAAGCTACGTCTATATGGGACAGCGATACAGTATCAGAGATAAAAAACAAGACAAGGAGATTCAAAGAAGAATCACCACCGGCTGGACAGCATTCGCCAAACACTGCGACATCGTCAAGGGTAACTTTGGAACCTGCTTGAAGAGACAAATCTTCAACTCATGCCTACTTCTAGGTATGACGTACGGCGCGGAAACATGGGCACTCACCATCCAAGCAAAGTACAAGCTAGCAGCCGCACAAGCAAAAATGGAAAGAAGTATGTTAATGTCACGGATTAGCGAGGTCTCCGTACACTAGATGGCTCAGTCTAGTAGGGTTCTTATATATCAAGGTCAACGCATATGAGAAAGAACGGTTATCGTGAACAAGCAACAAAGAACGAGGAAAATTTAGTAAACTTTATTACAAGACATCTTCCTTTTGGTAAATATCTCGATTAACAATATAAACAGAATAAAGAAATCCCGTAACCAAATCTTAATAGAACATAATAAACAATAACACTGAATCTTTCGATTATCAAATTCCACTTCCTTTCTAATTGGATTATACCGCTATACGACCATACACTAGGCGCCAAGTGTTATCTAAGAATAACTCCCATAATATAAATACACAGTATAAGCTAGTCCTCGCGGACTATCTTTACAATAATCTGTTACAACACACACACACATATATATATGTGTGAATACTTCAAGGGTAATAATACTTCACTTCAAAACCACAGATAACTACTAATCATAATACAGCAAATAATATATACGTTCAATCAGAAAATAGACATTTACACTGGGCTAGTCCCATCTCGAATATATACGAACGTTTGTTGAAGTCAACACGCCGAGCTCAGAACACAATTGGAACGGTGTATCTCGGCCGCACGAGTGATGGTGCCGGGCACTTGACGATTGCCGTCGTACGCCGCGAATTCTCGAGTCGCGTCCGTTCAATGATCGCACGGTCGCAAACGATTGCGAAGTCAGTTGAATACGTTCAACTGAAAGACGAAGCCGGGCAGTAGACGCTTATCGCCGGTCGCTACGAATTCGATCGAGAAGTCTTGTCCTGTCGCAAACGATCGAGAAGTCGGATGAACGGGTTCGCGCAGTTTACGACGCCTGGCAGTATACGTTTACCGCCGGCCGCTACGAGTCGCATTCGGTCAAGCTTTCTGACGTTGTCGCTGTGAGACCGCTGTTCGAGGATGGCCCGTGCTGGGTGAGCGCATCGCGATTATCGCTCATCGACGCAAATACGTTGGGGCCGACCGGAACGTTGTATCAATATAATGCTGACGTGGCGGCATGGATTCTTCGAAA
>CM034532.1:75372431-75407431 GCA_020002185.1 Paraescarpia echinospica | reverse complement strand
CTGCCTCTTAAAGGTTCATAATCACATTTAACTTGAACATTAATAATGGTAAACACTGCACTTACCTTACAAGATCTCTCTGCTGCGTTTGACACGATTGATCACAGCATTCTCACTGAACGCTTATTAAAGTGGTACGGCTTATCTGGCACAGCTCTAAGCTGGTTTTCTTCACAACTGATAAATACAAAAACTATAAAGATTGGGAACTGCTTTTCAGCTGCACTGCCGGCTTTATTTGGTGTTCCCCAGAGTTCTGTTATTGGACCTTTGCTTTATACTCTTTACATCACACCACTAAGCTCTGTTATATAAAGACTAACTTGGATCATCAGCTTTATGCTGATGATACTCAGATTTACATTTCATTGGCTACCCCGGATACAAATCGGTCCAACTTAGTGATTGCCTTCAAGATATCTTCCACTGGATGACAGACAGCAAGTTGAAATTAAATGCAAAGAAAACTGAATTGATCATTATTGATACTCCAATGCAGCGTAGTAAACTTGATATTTTTTCCCTACGCTTATTTTGAATCAGTATATCACGCCAGCAACCTCCGTGCGGAATCTAGGAGTGATCTTTGATAGTAACTTCAATTACCGACAACACATGTCTCAAACATGTCGCTGCTGTTTTTATCATATTCGTGATCTTCGCCGTATTCGCCGTTATATGTCATTCTCTGTTGCTAAGAATTTAGGCGCAGTAGAAGTTATCTTATTATTATTATTATTATATATATATATGTTCAATGAAGTACAATTTGATTTGAATAGAGTACTTTTACAGCTTCTGTTTACATACACAATTTTATAATCAAAGCATTACCATGTGCGTAGATTCCCTTGTATTGCCTAGCCGTATCATCATTGTTACTACGATCGTCACTGCTAATACTATGTCCAAGATATTACAATTACTAACTCTTAGCTGTTTTTCAACATTTATAACAAAGCTTGGATATGAATAACCTTGAATCTTTTACAATCAAACATAAATGTTTGCATTCAATTATCGTCCAGTATCCATCACTTCAGCAAGTTGACCATCATAATTACTACACAGCATTATTTTTAAATACGGGAACTCATTTGAAACTACTGTTTGTGTGTGCAATCTTTATAAAAAGGAAGACATGCCTACAGTAGCTACATTGGTAGCAGGAAGGAAGCATAAAACACATGTGTTAATCAAAGAAGGCTGGTCCGCGAGCTTGCTCGAGAAAACGCGGTTGGCATTTTTCGGTAGCATTTGATTGAACGACGAATTACATAGATAGCGCGATAGTGCAGTGTTTAGCACATCCGCCTGGCATTTCAGCGCTCTGAGTTCGAACCTCGAACCAGGCAGGTATGGTACATTTGGTGTAAAAACCTGGCTCTCAACATTGGGGACTATGTATCCCTCGTGCGTGACTCGGAGATCACGTTAATGTCGGTCCCGTCTCAATTTGGAACGTAACAGAGCAACTGGGGACGACAAGCACCCTGACAGCGACCACCCTCAGTGCCAACATAGAAAGGTCGGTTTGGCGATAATGTTCTAAAAAAGTCAGACTGTTTGAATAAGACCTCATAACATTATAACATTGTAAACACAATATATACAGACTAGTCAGGTAACAGACCTTTGCCGAGCGCTGGAAACAACTAAAACTAGAACATCGTGTACACCTTCGATATCGTATGACGGTTGTTATGCGACAAGATTTGGCCCACATCTAAAAAAAACTTTGCAGAAACCTGTCCTATTACTTTCGATGTAAATATTTTTGCACTTGACATTTTTCTCCCAATTTATTGCAATATCTAAAATAATTCATAATGTTATATCACGACTATTCTCAATTAAGGTGTTGTTTCACGAGAAATGCTGTGGCTTATCCTTATCAGTTAATTTTAACGTGTGCATTTACAAGTTGGACACTGCTAGAATACTGCGTCCCAGAGTCCCAGAGAACGCTAATGCATTATGGGTCGCTGTGCGTAAATTTCTGTAGCCGACAATAATAGTCCAGAACATTTATGGTTGGACCTGGAAGAAATTGCAACAGAAGTAATTTCAACTGTTTTGGTTGCATTGAAGGTACCTATAAAACATATAAAAAGTCTTCAGCGATGAAAATTGGGGAAGTGACTTAAAACGAGGAATCAACATTTCCCATTTACGAGCACCATGTTAAACAGTATTAAAACCTATATTTTAAAGTGCATATTTTGTTAATATTCAATGTAGCGTCTATTAAATTTAATGGTAATTGAAACTGGGTATTCATAATATACATATGGATGTATCTAGACTACAGATGTGCCATCTGCTGGACCAACCAAGCGAACGCACGCGAGGACGCTCAAAATAAGTAGGCTTGCATAACGGTACTTTCACGTTTTATGTAGACGCCCACGGTTCAATTAAATAATTTATGTTTAATCAAATCGATGTTAACACATTCTCTCGTGATATCGTATTAACGAATATACATTTGCAAAGTATAATAAAACAAATGTGGGCGATAATAAGGGTTAATGAGTGGGTTCCGGGTTTGCGCTATGTTGTCACGCTGAACGCTTGCATGTAATAGTATAATATAAAGTAATAATACATGTATACAACATACATAATATATATTAATAATTGATAACATATATACATCATTTACGTAAACATATATTTTTTTTTTTCAGATGATCTCGTTGTTCCTTGAAGCATGGCAGAATCAGAAACGGATTCCTGTTTGTTCTGCCAGGAACCCCTAAGTAATGGCCATGCAACAGTATCCCTTCGCGAGAAGGGTAGCCAAGGCATCAATAGAGACTCCATTGAGACTATCCCTGGACAAGTGGTGCATCAAGAATGCTGTTATTCGTACTGCAATTCGACGAAAATTGCGCAATCCATTAGAGATTATGAGAAACCCGGACCAAGTATCCAGACTTCGTTGTTGCGATCAGCAGAGCAGACGTTTAACTTCAAAACTGATTGCTTATTCTGTGGGACGACAGTATGTTTTGACAGAAGGAAAATACAAGGAGATGTGTATACAGTGGCTACTAGCGAATGCAAGGAAACATTGCTGGAGCAATGTTCTACAAGAAGAGACGCCTGGGCTGATCGTGTTCGGGCCCGGTTGCTCGCTGTGCATGATCTGCCTGCAGCTAACGCCGTATATCACCAAACATGCAACATCAACTTCCGTAACGGAAACGTTCTCCCTCAAATCTTTGTGCGTGATGAAGACGTCCAGAAAAAGCAGAAAGTTGGGTGACCAAGCAAATCAACAAACACAGGCCGTCCTGTCTGTGAAATCAAAGCTGAGGCATTTCTTCTGGTCATTCAATGTCTGCAAGGTAACGACGACGGCCAAACAACTGTATCAGATATGGTTAACAAAATGTCTGAGTACCTGACAGGATCTAACACTGAGCCATATTCTGTAAAATACAAGAAGGCTAGACTGAGGGAACATTTTGGTGACCGAGTGATTATCACTACTATAAATCACAAATCAAATATGGTGACTATGCGGCAGACGGCTGAAAATGTACTGCTTGAGTTTCATGCTAGTCAATCGGATGATCCAAAGAGCGAGAGAATCCGCATACTACAGACTGCTGCAAAGTTCATCCGAGAGGACATCAAGGCAGTAGACACATCATGTGAATCGTACTCAGCATCAAATGAAATCGAATCTGAAGAAGCATGTCTCAGCTACTTATCGTGTAGTTTGAAGATGTTGCTTGAAGGAATCCTGAAGGGAAGAGGTGTTGGTATAAAGGTAGCATCCATTGGACAAGCCATCATGCATGCAGCGCGACCCCGGGTGTTGTTTGTCCCACTTCAGATTGCATTAGCAGTGTAATTACACCGTCATTTTGCATCTCGTTTTCTCATTGACTCGCTTCACAATCACGGATTCTGCAGTTCGTACAAAGAAGTCGAACGATTTGGACATAAGTCGGCTGTAAATCAAGGCATTGACATACCCAACTACACAGTGTTTGTTCAGTATGCAGCTGATTACGTCTACCACAACATCAGGACTCTAGATGGGAATGACACATGCTATGGCATATATAACGATGGTCACACCAGGAACAAAAGCGAGTCGCCCAATCCCTAGAGCCCAAGTGAGTACGAAGAATATATCGACAACTGGATATATATGCACATCCAGTATCACCAAGTAGAAAACCGGGCTTTGGCAGAGCTGACGGCAAATTTAGGTACGCTGTGGCAAACGTCGCTCCTGTTCGGACCATTAAGGCCCTCGTGGTCTGAACTAATGCAAGTTGTCCATCACGGTGCCCATTCACCTAAGTCATCTGTGGTATTTCTACTTATGATCGACATGAGCTCAAGCAACACCACTTGCATCTGTTCCACCCTCAGCTACGTCGCCCAACATGCCCAACGTCACGGTATGCCAACTATCGTAACCTTTGACCAGCCACTATGGTGGAGTGCATTATCAATCATAATTTCCTAACCTGAAGGATGCCCACTGCGACGCATAGTGCTTAGATTGGGTGCTTTCCACATGGGGATGAGCTTTCTTGGAAGCCTGATGGCTGGATCGGGTTTGAAGGAGTTGCTAGAGTTGATCTAAGCATCAAAAGCAGTGGAGCACATCCCGACAGGAAAGACCATTTCAAGCGCAGTACGTGCACACCTCATGTTAGATGCGGTTCTGAATGGGCTCCTACTCTCCAACTCCTTAGAGGTCCCCCTTCCCAAGCCATACGATGCACTACAACAGCAACATGTTGATCCAACAGGTGAAATTACATTAGCAGCCGACGGTGAAGTCCATCTAGATTTAGTTGTGGCTACAATACATGGATATGATCCGGATTCTTCGGAAATTCATAAAGGCAGAGCGCATGTTAAACTGGTATCTACATAGTGAAGCTGTGTCGAAGATGCTACCTTATCTGGCTGCCTCATGGCATTCTTTGTATGCTAAGTCAACCAGTCTTTACTTATCCTGATGTACACAACAACTTTGTCTCAGGATTTCGAAGTAACCACACCTGGGCAGGTTTGTCAACGGACTTCATAATTGAACAAGTACTCATGCGCAGCATGAAGACAAGCGGTTGACTGACGAGGGGAAGAGAGATGACCGAGCAGCAACGACTGACCTGGTTGTTATCCATGCCAGCCTGTGCGATTAACAGCTCAATGCAAGAACTGACTGGAGTTAAACACAACACAAGTGAACAGCACAAGGACATGATCAAATGAAGACAGCATCGCGACATGAAAGACACATACACTCTACTGCGGGCTCTAGAAGACAGAAGCCAATTTGGAAACAGCTCAGCCCTGCAGAACGTCATGACCGGTGTGTATGCCAGCTCTACTGCTGATGTGGATTGCGCGAAAGCCATTGGCCGGAAGATTATGGCGTCCATGGCAGGCAAATCTGTCATGCAGTACACATTCAAGCGCTGAGTCCAAGCTGTCACTCTTCAGACAAAATCAACCGTGCGTGTTGGCAATGATCAGGTTCAAGTGGACCCAGAGCTCCTCTTTCAGCGTCTAAGTGTCGCAGCAAGATCGATTGATGACATGGAGACAATGTTCAACTTTGAGCTGTGTAGCCACCCACCGGCTTTGTTTGATGATTCCCTCATGCAGCGCGATCCCCAGAAAGCTGTACATGCTGAAGCAAGCCATCTGGTGTAGGTTAGCACCCGACATTGCAGGACCCATCGGTGAGGTTCAGTATGTATTGGATGGTGGGGCTTTGCTCCATCATTTCCCTTGGCCACGTGGATTCCCCACATATCGAGAGGTATGTATGCTTACTGTGATTACGTCACACGGTTGTTGTCTATGATGGATATCACAATACATCCACCTAGCACATGACGCATCAGAGACGAGCTAGAGGAAAAGCCGGAGTAGACCCAAAATTTAATTAACATGTTGAGCGAATATCTGTAACATAATGGATGTCCGACGAAACATGCCTACGGTGATGCCGATCTACTGATTGTGCAGACAGCAGTACAGTCTACAACGACGAAGAACACAATACTAGTAGGGGATGACACAGATCTAGTCGTCCTACTCTGTTTCCATGGTGATCCAAATCCCCATGACTTGTTCATGCACAGTGGGGCAAAATCAACTACAATGAAGAACCATATGTGGAACATCAAGGCCGTAAAAGACCAACTAGGCAAGGATGTATGTGACAACATACTTTTCATCCATGCTATATTATGATGTGACACCACGTCCCGGTTATACGGCCTACGAAATGGAGCACTACTGAAGGAACTTGGCTCCTGCCAGCATTTCCAGCGAAAAGCCGAACTGTTTCGAAAGCTTGATATATGAACAGACCAGGTTGTAATGGCAGGGGAGAGAGCGCTTGTGTGTCTCTACAATGGCAAGAAGACTGTTTGGATTCTCTGAGGCATAAACGGTTCTGCGAGAAGGCAGCAGTAAAGAGTTCGCACATTCAGCCACATACCTTACATCATGCGGGTGTACCTGCGAGTGCAGGTGTGGATGGGTGTAAGCCACTTGAGACCAGAACATTGGGGGTGGACGATGTGCGACGGTGATCTTGTTCCCATCGTAACAGACCTGCCTCCAGCATCGGATATCATGTTGCACGTAATCATATGTAACTGCTCCATAGTTTGCAGTACTACAAGGTGCCGCAAGAACAACTTCGTGTGTTCCCCTGCATGTGGTCAATGCCGGGGCTCAGGTTGCTCGAACTCAGTCTTGGGTGACGCCAGTGATGATGAGGAAGACGAGGAGTAGTCGTGCGTTTGTTGATGGAGAGACAAAAATAAAAACTAGTCTTTATTAACACAATGACCATTATAATTTATGAATTCATGATATACAAATGCTAGTTCTGTTTTCAACAAAGACATGTAGTCAAAACTGTTTTGAATGTTGCAGTAATTAGCGCAACATGTTGCCACATACTTGTGGTATAAGTTAAATGTACATAATTCGGCGATTATCCCTGAATTAAGCTTTCAGGCTAGGTTAATGTATTGTGTTTTGACATTACACGAACGGTTCAGTATAATTAGTATATATAATGTTATCCTACTAAATGTATTTGTGTTATGTTGTGTGTATGGCGGATGCTGACGACAACAGCATGCTTATATATAGAGAGAGTAGTCATGTTATATGGGAGAGAATTCGGTTATTTACCTCAGTTAAGCCTTCAGCTAGATTCACGTGTTTATGCTTGACTTTATATCAAGTGTTTGTTATACACGATATTCCCCAATTAAATGTATTTGTATTATGTTACCTATACAATTGATGCTCATGACAGTAGCACACTTATATACAGAGTACATTCATGTAATTTGGGATTTAATATGACGATTTTACTATAATTAAGCCTTCGGGCTAGATTAATGCATTTATGTTTTGATCTTACATCAATGGTTCATTATAATTATCATTATGCACATTGTCCCACGATTAAATGTATTTGTGTTATGTTCCATATACGATTGATGTTCATGATAGTGACGTACTTATATACAAAGTATAATCGTGCTATATGAAAGACAAACTGGAGATGTAAGTCCAACTAGTCGTGCAATTTCTGTGATATAAGAAATAATTTCATAGAAAAAGGTATTCAAAATTAAAATATTTTAATTTATATATATGTTGTTATGGTTTCTGAACATCTGTGCATATTTACGAACACCCATTTTAATAGTTTGTGGTTTACAGAAACATTATTGGGTTCATTATTTTTCCCAATAGTAAAATCGTGACGAGATCGTGCAGGAAAAATATACTTTTGAATGTTGTCTAGGATATACGCCTGCTATAAAAACTGCAACAGTTGCTTCTGTCGTAATTTAATGTGTTCCAATATGACCCTATTGTGGCCATAAAAGTCCTGAACTAGAATGTTAATCCGGAATTAAATCAAATCAACTAATTACCCAAAAGTATCACATACTACGGCAATGAATGGGGGCAATCACGCGGTGGATAAACCCAGAACGGAGGATGGTTGTAAACGACACGTGACGTTTAGTGCGTCGACTCAAACAGTTGTAAAAGTGCCAGTCAACTCAAGCCTATTCTAAAGTCATTCAGCGGTATGAAACGCCTTATACATGAGACGTTCAGTGACGGCAGTCATTTAATTAGATTGTCCATGATTTAATCACAAAGCCGCTGTTGCACGCTTTCTTAGTGGGTAATATTACCGCATGTGATGCATGTAGCGTAACAAATCAAACATATTGCATATAATGAATATAGATTTTGACAATACAATACGGTTTTACAAAAAACGGTAGATACTGAGACGCGCACGAAATTGCATATAACCGTGATTAATAAGTTATTCGACTAATAAATAATTAGCCCATATCTGATCTGGTGAACTGTAAATATCCACGCCCATCAACGTAGCCTCAACAACCGTTTAAGTTACGCAATCAGTCAACGCCTACGTTGCTCCCTGCACAGCATGACGCTATGTACCCACCCCCAAATGAACTAGATTCCGACGTCATGGTGGGTGGTTGGTGTGTTGTTGAATACAAAGATTCATTGTATCAACGAGAAGTGACTGCTATGAGCACACAACAAATCGACTATCTTATATCACTGATGACCAGGTGGACATTACTAGAATTCACCAAACCAGATGGAGAGCATTCAAAAGATACCATTTAGGTAAGGCTTTTGATTAATGTGATGCTACAAACAAATATGGACAGTTCATTATTTCTACTCATTTGTAGAATATAGTGAACTTGAAGTGAACGATCCACAATATCAAAACATTTGCGCTGGACTGCGTAAAAATCGATCCGATAACTTGGCTCCGCCATATCGGATTTTTTTCACAAATAGCGGCGTTATGGTCGGTTCTGACGTGCGGCGTCAAGACAAATGTATGAATGTATGATTCATTCCATAACTTACGCATAAGGAATATTGACCTGAGCCGATGTTGTGGTGCATGTAAGCTGTATCCCTGTAAATATAATAGGTTTGTGCAGTTCTTGGAACGGAAGCGCTGTTCCCCGTTCTCATCACGTCAATATGTTTAACAGATCAAATATTCATACTTCAAAATATACTCATATCAAAATACGCCATGCAAAACGTATTTAAAATTATTTCAGTTTTCAGGTGATAAACAGCAACGGATGTAAAATTTGGTGCTAAGTAACGACTTTTTGACTTGTCAATTGAAGAGCGATTGGGTTGTAGGCAGGCTCTATTTCGGGTTCTATGATATGCACAAACACGCACAAAAGTATATTTTGTTACTTGTGAGTATTTCGTGCTAAATGTAAACATAATAATGCTGTAGAAATACCGACTTCAAATTCATATCGAATAAATATGGTTTAATAACGTATTTACATTTTAAGATGTCGCTATATAGTTGGATTTAGTTAAATAGAACAAAAGTGTATAATATACAATTAAACATTAGTTAAACGGAAGAAATTACCAATATCATTGGTAATTTCTTCCGTTTAACTAACAGTACACTTTTCGTGTTTGCACTGAAACCTCAGTTAATATAACTTTAACTCGTCGGTTGATAGATATTTTTAAAATCTGGCGACATTAAGGAAAATATAGTACAGTGACTATCGGTCGATAGATTCCATGTCGCCTGATAACCAACTGTCGCTGTATAGTCGGTCAATTGTCGCACCATGATCGCATTCATACAAATATATATATATACACATACATACATACATACACACTCTATCTACGACAGGACAACAGACCGGTTGACTAGTTATACGGACACACTCCTGAATGGATGTTGGCGAGACAAAATGCAATCTGAATACATAATAAGTATAATATTTCGGCCAAGTGTATTGTCAACAGGATATAGGAAACAATATTAATTTGATACGCTACATTATGATTGTCAACGTCAAAGCAATAGGCTTTCCGCAAAAAACAACGTTCTTTGCCCATTATATTTTTTTAAATAAATTACACGAGTGAAGGGAGGGATAATTCTTATTTCTTGACCACTCTCCAATTACGAAAGAGTGGTCTTCAGGTGTTGGATAAAAACCGTATAATATGCGGCTCCAAAGCTTCAATCTCAGAAGAAACCATGTAAGTGTCACTAGATAAAACACGCTTTCACTCGCGCATTCGCTCATTTAACACATATCGTGTGCAAACACCTATTAATCGTGGTTTTATTGTTCAATTTCTTTGAAGTATTTTTACATTATACATTAAAATTAGAAGGCTTGATTCGGAGTGAACGGAAGAAGCTAAGTAATATTCTACTTAGTAGTGTAACTTAAGATCGTGCGATTAGTGTTGACGTACTTGTGAGCCAATAATTCTGAACACATTGAGTAAGTTAAGGAGAACTTGACAGAGTACAACACTTTGACCCCGGGAAACGTAATACGTCTGGCACAAGTGGTTTCCTCTTTTTGTGAATCGTTTTTTTTAAATTGCATAAATCAAACGACAGATGCGATATAATGTATACCATTTAGGAAATATATATTTTCAACTTACAAGGTGTGGCTTTCAGGTGCTAGACATAAACCGTATAGCACTCAGATTGAAAACATCCCTGCCAGAAGAAACTATGTAAGTATATTCAATGTATTAACTATACTATATTCACTAACGTACACACTCACACACGCGCGCGCACATTCGCACACACACACACACACACACACACACACACACACACACACACACACACACACACACACACACACACACACACACACACACACACACACACACACACACACACTCACACACACTCACACACACACACGCGCGCGCGCGCGCACACACACACACACACACAGTTTTCTCCTTACAGAGTTCTGCTTTCTGACACTCCTATCAGTCTAACCGTTGCCATCAATCTCGGATCTGCCTCAAGTAATATTCCTGTTGACACGTCGCCGGATTTCAAGTAATCAAATCAGTCTGAAGTCAACCCAGCCCAACATATTGATCAGCGCTACAACTTTTCGAAGATATTAAATACAACGCCCGAAGTTCAACAAGAGGCAGAGCTGCAACAGCATTTGGAGAGTGATGGAGTGGTTATGGCCTGTGTGTTTTCTAAAAACTTAGCAGCCAGCTTTGCATTGGAATTTCCAAATTCGCAAAAATGTGTTTCTTCCAGATTGTTATCGTCTCACAGATGCCAACCGCCCAACATTTGAAAACTTGACACCTTCAACTGGCATCAGAAACAATCTATCGATAATGTGCAACATGCAGCATACGTGCTGGTGAAGTGCTGCCTGTCATCGTGTTGTTTAATATAAGACGTTTTCCTCAACGTGAATTAGGTTCGAAGGCAAAGGTTAACATGCCCAATTTCGTGCACCTTGTCATTTACAATGTTGTAGTGCAGCCATATATGAACCGAACAGTGTTTACACTGATTGAGTATTGTGGTGTCACTGGTAGGCGAACACGTAGGCGTATTGACAATAGCAGACGCGAGCAAAGTATAAACTTTAACCGATGCAGGCAGATTCAAACAAACACCCAGAATACCAAGTTGCTACGAAATTTAACATCGTACGAAGTTCGCTGACACAACTATAAATCAGGCACCCGTTATATCTTATAATGATGTTATCTCAACGTGTAGTAATTCATATATAAAAGTATGTTGACATCTGCATTTGAATGAATGAAAATGTATTCAACAACAACAACATAATACATGCATAGTATGGTTTGCTGCTGCTGCTGAAAGGACACAGCTGAAATCATAGTGTTGCTATGCCCTTCTCAAACTAAAAAAACTTAATAAAAAATTGATTAAATATTGGACACATTGATTGTAGTAGTAATATTAAAGTAAATTTAATTATTGGCATAAAATAGGATTTGTGTTTAAGGAAGTGAAAATCTTATATAGGAATGAATTTGACTACATGGTCAAATCTACACAGAAATAATGAAGAGTCATCAGATCAGACTTTGATAATTTAAACAGAAACTGTAAAATATTAGACAATTTCAGGGAGTGAACATCTCAGCATTATTAAATCACACATTAAAAGATCGATTAGAGAGACATTTTGCAATCATTGTGTAAAACACACTTGTTCACAATAACATACACGGGTAAGTTTCAACAAGAGACAATACCAAGTGATATACTCAATGTGTATTACATATTAAGTGCATTACTATGCATGCCACTAACCATGTATGAAATAACAGATATAGGCTTTGGAAATAATACATTGATATATACACCATAAGTTTGTCAGAACAATCATCTCCATTGCTATAGTCAGTTACGTAAAGATATCTCAAATATAGCTATTTTCATTTAGCTAACATCATAATCCATTTTACTTTAACTAGACCTACTCCTCATAGTCAAAGTCTAGCAACTAGCAGGGATAAGAAAAAGATTCCCCTTAATGCCGTTATCCATGAATGTTATCGTCCCCATCGTTGCATATATTCCCACCTCCTCAATCAGTTGCCACTGTTCTGGGCTAGTCTCTGTGTGTCAGTGTAGTTCATACAATTCTGACATTGACAAGCAAACACAACTGTGCACTCGTGATGTGCACTGCATGTCTACACAGTGAGCTTAGACACATTTGCAGCTTCGACACAGTGAGCTTAGACACATTTGCAGCTTCGACACAGTGAGCATAGACACATTTGCAGCTTTGAAACAGTGAGCGTAGACACATTTGCAGCTTCGACACAGTGAGCTAAGACACATTTGTAGCTTACAACAAGGAATATCTTCTGTGGAGAAAGGGGGTTGGTCATTCATTTGGTGGAGAGCTGATAGTTTAACAAAGTCCATCAATGACCACCAGGGAACACAAATGCAGTTGAGCACTGGTACGACGTAGCTTGGTAGGAGCCAAAACAAGCACGCCTGAATTGAATGACACTTATTAAGCTGTATCCTGCAATGATTGCAGCTTTGATAATAATACAACAGTGATGACGAAACACGGCGGTAGACTGCATCTCACAGCACTGACATCACTCGATTTTGTATGTCTACACAAACAACTATTTCGATCCACTGATCGATGAGTCTGGTGGGTTGAATTAATAATTCTAAAATGATGCATAGGGCAGCGTGTTGTGGATGTACGATGGTGTCACTGAAATAAGAAGGTCAACGTATAAAGACAGATGATTGTATGAGGGGAAAACGTGGCAATTAGTGAAAAAAGTATACAAAACATAATATTATTCAAGTATAATACAATAGTTAATATGACACACTATCGTTAATTAGTGGTGTAAATATTATAATATAGTATAGTTATACATATTTAATGGACACAAATATTTTAACAATTTATAACCAAAAAATATTGTTAACAACAGCCCTGAGTAACGTTTTCATAGATGCATAGCAGTTTTGAAAAGTGCCAGTGACAACTTTCTTTTGTTGACTTAATCGAGTGTTATTAATGTAGTACATTGATTCTTAAAACATTTTCTCAAACATCTTAAACCTGCACAACTGAGAATTTGCTATAAATCTAGTTTATAAAGTAAGTACATCGCGAAATTCCGTGGCAATGCCGTAATGTTTCGTTTTCTCAAATTTACACAGTTTACGTTGAATGATGATATACCAACCAGATTCAATGTCAATTGTAGCAGCAAGTTCAACATAAATTTTCACCAAAGCATTCAAATGGTAGACAAAACGCGACAAAATATCAAGGGGCCACCGAGTTTGACGACGAACGAATTTTGTATACGCAACCATATAATGTCAAAGATGACGACTCCTGAAGTGCGTAAATTCACAATAACAACACAGTCTAGTTAAGCAGTTTTACTAACAAAAAGAATAAAGTTAATTGCAGAAGTGCTTTGCATGATCTATCGTTGATCAGACGCCAAGGTTCTGCCTGTGTGGGCGTGGCCATGTGACATATCGGTGATTTTAAATTGTAGGCAAAACTATCTGATCATTATTCTCATCGTCGAAATTCAGCCACGTATGTTGGCAGTCACGATATCTATTTCATGTATGATGTGTAATCGGCTGGGTGATGCAATTCGCTACGTGTGCGAAACATAGAAAGCCCATGGAACTAGGTTTCCTTAAAGGTCATATCCTGTTCAAATGTTTTTTTTAGAGAACTATGTAAATATACTTGTACATGTGTGTTATTCAATGTTATCACAAATCCGAAGCCATAGTTTTGCCAAACCATTGATAAAATTGGACTTATGCTAACAACAAGAGGATGTGAAATATCGAGTGTAAAAGTAAAATGCTAGCAAAAAAATAAAGAAACATGAGCAACAGTTGTGCAACAATAGGAATTCCGTCAAACACACGCACATTCAGACACACACAGACACACACACACACACACACACACACACACACACACACACACACACACACACACACACACACACACACACACACACACACACACACACACACACACACACACACACACACACACACACACACACACATACACACACACACACACACACACGCAACGCACGCGCACACACGCACGGACACACACACACGCACGCACGCACACACACACACACACACACACACACACGCAGACACACACACACACACACGCAGACACACACACGCACACACACACACACACACACACACACACACACACACGCACACACACACACACACACACACACACACACACACACACACACACACACACACACACACACACACACACACACACACACACACACACACACACACACACACACACACACACAGACTGTCACGAATGTTGTAAAACAACATTTCAGAATAATTCATTGCAGCTATCAACTGTCACATTGTCACTGTAGGAAATCATCTATCACAGTTGTATCCACAAGAGTGCGGTATCTTTGTATCGTTATCAAGCTGTGCCAATTTCCATTTACGGTAGAATTATTAAACATTAATCGTTTGTGTCATTTTATTATCTAGGTCATTCTGGCGTTTAGACATCCTTAGCAGTTTGGGTCGGGATCGTTTAATAGTCACGCATCCCATGTTACTAGTGTTGCGAGTCAGCGATATTAGGAATATCGTTTATTATGGGACTATTTGATTAGTGTTAAGTTTATATCCATAGCTAATAAGCCTGGTGGTTATATATATATATGGCAGATATATAGCAGATATAAATAGCACTGAAATTTGCAGTGACTAAAAAAGAAAACTAGACAAGGAAGTCCTTTATAGTTTATAGAGGTAGTCAGAGGACCTGGTAGAATGATTCATTAACCAATAGGAGTTAATGTTAGAAACAGAGCTTTTCATACCTTGTGGTGTTACATACACACCTGTGTAGATATAAACCAGGAAGGTTCTATATAAGAAATTCTACAGAAGACGTGGGAAGTCTAGGATCTGTAAATTTGAGAATACAGTTGTTCTAATAGATTCAGACCTGCAATTGTAGTGTATTTGTTATATTACAAGAATATAACATAGCAGTTCATTCAGTTGATTCTGATGGAAGAGAATAGCACTATATATTGGAAAATAGTAGCTATTTAGGAAAATAGGTTGATTCTCCTATTATCCTTAGAAGATTCAATTCTGTAAGAATTGACCAGTTTAAACTCTTAATAGAATTTGTTTTGAGAGAAGTTGTTACTCTTTATATTCAGTAAAGTGAAGACACCTAAATTATGTGATTTGTTAGATGACAGTGGAAGTTAATGTATTGATATGGCTGGAGAATATGTAGAATCTCTTTTGGCTTTGCATCCAAGCTGTCTAATACTACCAAGTTAATAGAGAATGGCGAAAAACTAGGTCTAACTGGTGCAGACCTTACTAGTTAGTTATGTTCGTGAAGAACAAGAAAGAGTAACTTCAGAAACAGCTTTAGAAAGATAAGCTAGTAAAGAAAAAAAGCAAAGTCAGTCGCATATTTGATTGAGAAGCAGATTGAATCGGAAAGGTTGAAGGCAAACTCAAACAATAGTAAAGCTTCCCGTGAAACTTTGAAATCTAATCAGAATGCATAGATTACCCTGTTTTATAGATCAGAAAGATAGGACAGATTATTTTCTGGTACGTTTCGAGCGTTTTGTTGCTAATGAAAGATTAGAACCAGATTCTTATGCAATCCATCTCAGTGCTCTGCTATCTGGCAAAGCTTTAGATGTATATTCTCGATTATCTAGTTCTCAAGCGACGTTTATAAATACTTAAAGAAAGCACTCCTTGAGAAATACCAACTTTCAGTATATTATTATAGAAGGACATTTCTACTGCTAAACAGAATGATGATGACAACTGCGCTCAGTTCTTTGGTTAGCTAGAACATGAATTAAATCAATGGCTTAGTTTGTTTAAGGTTGAGAAATCCTTTGAAGGACTTAGAAATGTGTTGTTTAAAGAACACTTTCTGGGTTCATGTACTCGAGACATGTCAATTTTCCTCAAAGAACACTCACCTGTGGACTTAAAGACAAAGCTTGATCTTGCTGTAACTTATGAAATTGCTCACAATGTTCACGAAAAACCACAACAAAATCACCAAAACGTTCATCTTGGAGGGGTGCTTAACCCATCAAATCATCCAACTAACAGGAACCATCAAAGCAAGGGGTTCACTAGGTTAGCGTCTAACCCCGTGAAACGTTTCATCTGTGGCAAGGCTGGTCATAATGCAAATCAATGTCGAAGTGCCAATCCGATTTCGAATAATAGTCATAAGGATTCTTCTTTACAGCATCGTCATAATACCGCAAATGCCGGAATTATTATCCCAGAGTTGAACCATGCTTGCTCCATTGGTAAAAAGGAAGCACACCTGCGCTATGGGTGTAGTGTACCAGCTTGGGGAAATGCGTGCGTTGATTGTCAACAAAATCTTCCAATTTCCATAGGTTTCATTGGTGATGAAGAGGTTCGTGTTGTACGAGACACAGGCTGTAATGGTTTCATCGTGAACATAAACAAGGTCAAGCCATATGAACTAATCGGCGAAGATAAATATTTAATGATGCTAAACCGTAGTATCCTTAAAATGCCTACTGCTAGATGTCACGTACATACACCATGGTTTACCGGGGAAGTCAAAGCAATGTGTCTTGAAAATCCAGTTTATGATTTAATCCTTGAAAAAGTTGACGGTGTTAGCCCCATTCTTGAGTCAAAGGTAGAGTCCTGCCAAGATGAGGAACTTGTTCCTTTTAATCCCAATCTTACCGGTGCAGAAGAAGAGCCAGCCGACATTGTTTTGATCAACTTGGTCGAGAAGGAAAGACGACCAAATGGCCAGGAGGAAAACAAAGACCAGATGAAGTGAATCTAAATTCTGCGATAAGGCACTGCGGAAAATTTATCTGTTCCGTCAGATGCCGAGATTGGTAAATTTAACAACAAGCAATCTATTTCGGTAGAATGTACGATCGAAACTTTGGCATCCGAGATCCAAAAAGAGAAAATAGTGAAACCTTTGATCATTCCAACACCAATAGAGGTCAATACGTCAGCTGTCGATTACAAATTAGCCCAAAAGACTTACCCTTCATTAGCAAACTTTTTAGTTAGTTAGCAAAATAAGGTGATGGTTACTTACCTGACAATTCAATTACAGCATATGAGAAACATGAACAAGTAGTTCAATCGGTGGAGTTTTATTCTGTAGATGATGCCTATGAAGATGAAATTTCTGTAAGCAGTATAGAGGTAGAGGATTTTGAAGACAATTGATTTTGGTTTGAACTGGAAGATTTAGAGTTTGATCTTTTCAAGGATGGTGATGTTGTTGATAAAGAGGATGAAGAGGGGATGATGAGGGAATAGGTGGTGTATTGGTACAACCACACGCAATCCAGTTTCGGAACGTCCCCTGGCCTAAATTTTGTATCCACTTTTTTTCGATCGTGTGGGGATCGGATAGATCCATACACGTGTTCAAGAATCACATTGGACTGATCTATCGATTTTGACCTATGGAGTTTGTTTGTTTGTATAAAAAACGTTATTGCAGGTACGCCATCCAAAAACAAAATGTCATATTTCATTTAAAAAAAATATATATGTATATATATATATATATATATATATATATATATAAACCAATGTTAGTTAACAAATTATAAAATAGTATTGAATTTAGCTATTATATAACTATTCAACAATCATCATCATCATCATTGGTCGGCCACATGGGGCAGTTTCTTCATCAGGGGATGATGTAAGGTCAGCCACTTCAGCATCAAGGTTTTCGCTGATTGTCTGCCACATTTTCTTGAAATCTACGTACAATCTCATAAATGAAATACTTATAGAAGTATATTTTCAATTAATTGTTGTGGTGATGCCATGATGTCTTGCTTTTATTTCATACGTTGTTGATACTAGTTTTAAAAATGCATTTGAATTGTACATAGGCGGTTGTTCCTTCAGATGCATGTCACCCTGATCTTAACAAGCCAGACGAAAGATGCTGTGACCTACATCCTTTCAGCCCAAATGTGGACGAGACGTTGTGTTGCAATGGAGTTGTCATCAATAAACCTTTTGGTTGCACCACGACACCGCCTGCCTACGTCATGCGCAAATATGTGTGTCTGGGCGGGCACACGGTCGGCAAGTCAACAAACTGCTCCCAGACAAAAAACATAGTTTACTATTGTTGCGGGGATGTCACTGAAATGCTGCCTGTGCAGGACTGCATTGTGGATTGGCCTGATCAGTACGCGGTTGACATGGGTTGTGGTATGATCCTATACGACTGGTACTTCCACGTGTGTTCGGCGGATTAATAGGTAAGTCAACATGAAGCAAAAACTGGTATTCACCGCGTGTCTACGCCATTGACAACAATCTGCAATGCGACTTACAATTTCACATTTTTCGTAAATTATTAGCACGATTTTCCAAATATCACATTTCTATTTGTGCGTTGGTGTGTAACAGCCAATTGCGCTAATATGGACGGGAGATCAGTCAACAAAACGAAAGACAAAGTATGTTGATGGCGAAATAATACAAGTAGGTGGACAGTGGGCCCGTTTTAGGCGCAAATGTTTCGAGACACAAAATCGGGCGGTTTTTTAAAATACCCCTTAGATAAAAACAATTGTAATTGAAACGCGCCTACAGTGTGCACAGTCATAGATGAATGAAGACAAAGATTTTTTTTAATGTTGCTTAAGAGGCTCGTTTTGCATGTTGTTTCCTACATGTTGAATCCTAGCTTACTGAATATGAAACCGTGTCGTACTGGAACTGGAACATCTTTATTTGATAGACAACAAATACAAAACATCTAACAGCATTTTCATAAAAAAGAAACTTCTGCCAGGAGACTCTCACTACTTACAAATATGCCGCTGACGTGAGAGCTGGTAAGGCAACTGGTAATTGTAAGTAACTGAACATTCCTACTACTCACACCGTGGAGAACAAACCATATTTAAGTTAAATATATATACATGTATATACAAGTGCTTTCAGATCGAAAGACAGTACGTGATGTATGTTGATAGGTTAAGTGCATATGTAGCAGTTTCTGTTCGTGTAAGTATCTTTGTAAAGTGCCAGTAAGCATTGCTTGGTGTACGTTGGAAAACCGTAGAGGCTTCGTGTGTGTATGCTATCCAAAATACAGTGTGGCATTTTTCTAAGTAAACTTAATAAGAGTTAACAAGATTTAACAAGATTGCCACCCAGAGAATTAACTCTAGGTGGCAGGTGGACAAGGAAGATCTTTGGCTTATGGAGAGTCCAACCCTTTTATCTATGTGTATCCCGCCCTTCTGAGGTATGTGTCGATTTTATTTTTCAACATATTCACGCTACTAGCACCCACACAATCAACACATAATATGTTCCATTCATTTACAGTCCTTTGTGAAAATGAGAACTTTCTTATATCTAATCTACACTGCTCCTTTGCTAATGTAACTTCATGTCCTCTAGTCTTTCTATCTTTCTTAACTAAAAAAAACATATTTCTATCAATATTTTTATAACCATTCAATATTTTAAACACTTCTATCTGATCTCCTCTCAATCTCCTGGTCTCTAGTTTTGTTAAACCACATTGTTTTAGGCGAATTTCATCACTAAGATCCCCCAGTTTTGGTATAATTTTAGTCGCTCTCCTCTGTACTCTTTCTAGCATATCTATGGCCTTGTTGCGATATGGCCTCCACGCTTGTATTCAATATTCTAAATGAGGCCTCACTATTGTTTTGTACAGCGGTATTATTAGTTCTTTTTCCTTATACGCTATATTTCGCCTAATTAATCCAAGGATATGATTTCCCTTTGAAGCTGCAATTCCGCACTGCTCTGAACCTTCATATCTGCACTAACGGTTAACCCTAAATCCTTTTCTTTTATAGTAGTACAGTACCCCCCATTGTATGTTCTACATATTCGTTCCAATGTCCTGTGTGGAGGCATTTACATTTCCCAAAATTGAACAGCATTTGCCACTTTTCAGACCATTTAATCAACCTGTCAAGATCATCTTGTAATTGTTGTCTATCTCCATCACTTTTAATCCTTCTAAACACTTTTGTATCATCCGCAAATGTTAACACCTTGCTTGTTATATCAACGTCCAAATCGTTGATATATATTAAGAATAATATAGGTCCTAGTACTGATCCCTGTTGTCTTCTGTCAATCAGCCATTTGTTTTATCCAGTTTATTATACCATTTCCTACGCCATTGGCCTTTAGTTTAAGCAGTAATCTTTGATGTTGTACTTTGTCGAAAGCTTTTTGAAAATCTAAGTAGATGATATCTAGTGGTGATCCCTCATCTACCCACTTAGTGATGTCTTCCAAAAACATAACATATTTGTTAAGCATGACGTCGCTTAAAAAACCCATGTTGAGAGGGTTTATCAAGTTATGTTTAACAAGAAAATCCACCATGAGATCTTTATTTAGACTTTCTAATAATTTACAATCACTGATGTTAAACTCCCTGGTCTATTGTTCTCTGACTTGATTCTCGAACTTTTTTTAAATAACGGTATAATGTTTGCCTCTTTCCATTCTAAAGGAACCACTCCCTCTTCTAATGACAAATTGAAAACTGTAGCAAGCGTTACGCAAATTTCTTGTACAATTTCCAATAGTAGTTTGGTCGGAATCCCATCCACTCCACGTGATTTTTTTTATCCTTCATTGCCCTTATTTTCTTAGCTACCATTTCCGGGGTTACAAGTAACTGTCCTAAATAGTCTGAGTCTGCCCCCTTGAACGTAGCCTCTGGTACTGGTAGTGAATTAATATCTTCCCTGGTAAACACTGAACTAAAATACTCATTCAGGTCTTCTGCCATTAAGAATCCCTCTGATATTATATTTCCAGCATTATCCTGAACTTTCTGTTTGCTTCGAACATACGCATACAAAC
The DNA here is from genome assembly GCA_020002185.1 of Paraescarpia echinospica. NCBI lineage: Eukaryota > Metazoa > Annelida > Polychaeta > Sabellida > Siboglinidae > Paraescarpia > Paraescarpia echinospica. The sequence continues at coordinate 75,386,025 of CM034532.1, read as the reverse complement.
TCTTGCTGTCATGTTTTATATAACTAACTAATTTTTGTTCATAGCTTCTCTTTGAATTTCTAATTTCAGCTGTAGCTTGGTTAAGTGCTTCTTTATAAATGTTGTAGTCTTCATCATTTCCAGTATATCTATATGACTTCCACATCATTTGTTTATACTTAATTTTTCTAATGGCTTCTTTCGATAACTGTTTCTTTTTGGACCGTTTCCCTTGTTTTTTGAAGGGTACAAATGTATCGACTATGCACTTAATTTCACTCTTTAAGATATTCCAGCATTCTGTTGCTGTCTTATGCTCCAGTGTGTTATTCCAGTCTATCTTTACTAAATATTTCCTAATGTCCTTATACCTTCCTTTGTGGACATTTCTCCTATACTGCTTTTTACTATTCCTTTCTGATTTTACTTTGATGGTAAAATGTATCTGGTTGTGATCACTACTCCCCAGGGCTCACATATATTGACACTGTCAACTAATTCATTCTGTAAGAACAAAACTAACTTCTGGCTATCGAAGTATGACTGTACGGGATAATAATTAGAACCGATGTGGAATCATTGCTTTTCCGCTGCACTACTAAAGTGGTTTTGGCCTGATCTATAAACAAACCAACGAATGCACGAAACCACCGGCTGTGGACCCGGAATATCAAGAGTGTTTCGGCCGCTACATTAACAGGGCGTCGGCCGATGAGTGCCCAACGGGAGAAGCGGCTAATGTAGGCCGTTGTGTAATTTTTTGCAATATATTTGCTAAAACAAACTATCTCTTGATTTATTTTATATTTAGGGTGTAAAGGAGTATGCCGACTGTATGGTTATATTTCGTAAACAAATTCAAGATGACCGCCAGCATATAAATGACATAATTTCCAAACAAAACATGGTATTTTGAAGAAATCCTTCCATGTTAAAAACAATCCACATGACTGATAATATCCATTTATTTTAATATATTAGATTTTCAAATACGCGTTTGCGAGAGTTGAGGGCCGCCACCTTGGATTTCGAAATGGCGGTGGTAAATATGAGAATTATATGTAGTCAACTGCACTGCAATGCTCAATTTACGCTGTTATTTTGCCAGTGATGTTGTGTGTCCTCTTGATATTCTACTTCGGTAAAAAACAAAAATGCATCTTTATAATAATTCGCTAACTTGGACACAATGTAACTGCGTCTCATCCCATATGCCGAGGTCCACTCGCATATTTTTTGTTCATTCGTGTCGTCGGATAATTGGCCCACGATCTATCAATTGGCGACACAAAGTACTTAAGTCTCTTTCGATATATCTCTTCACGCTTTCCCTCCATCTGAATGCTCGTCCTCCACTTCTTCCACTTCTGTTGTTCATACTGTCTTTGTGGAGCGCAGTGGGTCAGTGACTAGAGCGACGGACTCTCAATCGAGAGAACCCTCGTTCGAATCATGTGCTGGCGTATCGAACCTTGGAAAAGTTCGTTCACTCTACGTTGCTCCAGTTCACTCAGCTGTATGAATGATAATCTGGCTATAGACAGTGGAGGATATTTGTGTACGAATAGTCTTCGCGCTTTAATTGCAGCGTGGCTGAATGCTTTCCAGAGAAGTCGAGATGGTGGTCGATTGAGTAGGTCTGTCAAGGAATAAAGTGTAAAGCGCTCTGAGCAGTCCTAACGACTCGATAGTGCGCTATATACGAACTTACCTTTACTTTTTGTCGATATTTCCTCACTCATTCTCTTCTTACGCCCATCCCACTCTGCCACTCTAAATATGTAATGCACTACAATAGACTACACATTTAGTTCTCTTTTATGTTTTCATAAATTACATACTTTCATAATATTCCATAACCTACTTAGAAGCATGCTAATTCTCCATTTCGCGATACGTGATGTCACGTGATTACATCACGTCTGTTTCTGATAAGGTCCTTCTCCCACATGTCACGAGACTCCGTTGTACTGTCACGTGATGTAATCACGCTCGATATTCCTTCCTTATCTCTCACCGTATGTTACCCTGGCTTAACGTCTTATCGCGTCACTTAGCAACGTGGTGTCTGGTTACACTGTGTCCCGACCAGCTGTACTTCGTAATGTCGGACTGGCTATCAACAATGTCTGTCTTTTCATTACCCCTCCTATCTGTACGATTTAACGTATAATTCATACATACCGTTTTCAAAATTTAGAGTTATGTTGCAAAGTGGCATCGGTGTTGATGGATAATTAAAACTTTGAAAACTTTGAAATATGGTTTTGTTCATTCCTACTTATACACGATAGGACACAGGAATACATCTTACAATCGTCCAGCACACATACGATACGTCAATTACCCCTTGATTACCACTAATTACTCCTTCGTTACCCTTACGCACTCGTATACTGTCGTGTTTCGTTCGTTCTTTCATACACAAAATACACACGCACCCCTCTACTATAAGGTACCAATCACTCTTACACATGCACCCGCTAAGTGAATCCACAATTACCCCTCATTGTTCCTTAATTACCACTACATACCCTTAATTACCAATGATACCCCATCTTCCCGCAAAACCTCCATAACATTCCGCCAGGTGGCACTACTTCCACTTCTTTCCGTGACCGCCATGACAGCCGCCATCTTAGAATTTCAACGTGGGGCCACCGGCTCTCTAACTACTGACGTTTCCGTCTTTTTAGAAAGGGGTTCTGTTACAAAACATAGTTTGTTTTTATTTTTAGTTAGTTTGACGGTAGCTGAATTGCCGAAGGTCAACCTAGTGCAGCTTACATAACGAGTTGTTAAATGCAGTTCTCTGTTAATAATTAACCTGGGATTTCGCTACAAAGATATATGTCTGAGAGAAGACATGTGTAAGATCCGTGTGCATGAAATGACTATAAGATGTGTGTTTAACAATGTATAAAGCACTTATTTGGTTATAAGGTTTCTATGTTTGTGTTTATCGAGACTCTCCATATCATGGAATGGAACAACATAACGTGATGATTGTCAATGCCGATATTTATTTAACTACATCGTTTCCCCTGGCCCTGACCAGAAAGTGAGGGCGAATAGCCTCCACTCAGTAGAAAGCAATAGCTGCATAGTGGAGACTCATCCCACGCCACTTGATTTTGGTGCTGTACCAGCCTTGGTGGGTGTACATCAGAATGTCCCACACCGTGTGCCAATTTGTTTTCCTCTTGCCCAGGCACCTGCGCCACTTGCGATAACGCGACTTGTACTTGGTTGCCACCGGATAGTGCCACTTTAAGATACCGCCCTCTTTTGTCCCGACTACGACAGGCCATCCCTGACAGAGCCACTTTCTCGTCGTTTCGACGAAGGACTTACGTGCGATCAATTTCCAGATGTTGTTCGTTTGACTTCTGACGAGCCTGCATCGTTGTCGAAAAAACCACCGATGTATTTTAAACAGGCATAAATGTAATAAGACACCAGTGCATCACGATTTATTTAGTGAATATCAAACCATGTAGGCTTCCAATACAAAGACAATTGTGTCTCATCATCCTAATCGTTGGTTTATATAGTTTACATTCCAATAATTTACAATACACTGAAGAGTAATCTTGTTCAACTTTGTATTTTAATTCGATTGCTATTTACGAGTTATTTTTTGAGCACGTACCTGGAAGAAAGCTTTGATTCGGTCCAACTTGTAGGCAGGGGTGGCGCCGTTATTGAAGATGCACCACGTTCCGAGCGTCTTGGCGATCTGTTCGAGGTATTTCCGAACACGTGTATCGGACGAATTTGAATATTGTGGTGCTCTGCAGCTCTTCGATCCGATCGTGCCGTCGTTGCCGCAGCGATACAGTTCTTGACTTCCTATGCCGTAGGTCGATGTCTTTTTGTGCGATCGACGATCGTAGTAGGCAAACACCATCGCCCAAGCCACGTCCAACAGCGCAACCTTTCTTGATCGTGTGGTGCCAGTAGTACGGGAACAAACTCTCGTCCGGGGTGGAACAGTACTTCCAGCTGGAGTAGCTCGTGTATTGTTTCCAGCGTGTCATTGCGAGTGTGGGTTGAATCGAGACTGTAATACTTCACTATTACCTCGCCAGTCGACAACTGGACCCGCAGCTCAAACTCGATGCTCTGTTTCCCATTGAACAAAACCGGTACGTGCTTGTTGATAGCAATTTGATGTAACTCAGCTGCAGGAACGTCTTCTTCTTCGACAAGTCGATGCTGAAGTCGCCGTCGGCTCTGCAGAAGGACAACATATGACACACCGCAGCCTGGTAACGCCTTGAGTTGGTGGCCGTTTGTGTCTTGCGCTGAGCGGGAGGACCAACCTTGACTGAGACCGTATGTTCATCAAAGTGCATACGAATCACACCACCGAGGTGAACATAGATCTCCGTGTAGCTGGACACGTCATTCGTGTCGGTGGGCAGGACAATGTGTCCGTCGTCCTTGAAGGCTGTCTTAGCCACTTCAGCTGCTCGAGCAGCCCAAAGCGACGCCAACACGGAGCGCTGTTGTTCTATGTATTCGTGCGCGTGCTCGAAGCGAGAATCTTCTCCAGACTACAACATAATACGGTTGACCAAACATTTACTGTAAATTGTTTTGATGATATACGCCCATTCACACATGCACGAACGTACGCACGCATGCACGCATTCACACGCACACACACGCACACACACACACGCACGTACGCACGCACGCACGCACGCAAACACACAGAAACAGACAAGATAAACACACACATTCTGCTTCTTAAATCTACAAGGATCTATAGTATCTGCCGTTTGCTACGATAGCAGGAATAGTGTGACCAAGCAGTTGTACGTTCCTAACAACAGCTCATGTACATAATTATATCTTGGTTAGAAAACTCTCATATAGGCATACGTCATTTTCTGTGGCAATACCCCATGTTATCACATAGCAAAACTTTTAATATTGCTCTCAGGTAAGGTCTAATAATGTTTATTAACATCCAAATATTGTACAGTTTCCTTACATAGTTTCCAGTCAGCAGCATTTCCTCTGTCGTTGTTGCAACCATTTTGCCTTTTTTGTCATGACACATCATTTCTCCGCTTGGCGACAACATGAAATGTTTGAAGCATTTCTCGCCGTATCCCTCTGCCGTCAAGTCAAGCTCTTTAATTGGCGACGGTAGCGGGCCCTGTGTCGACACCATGTGGTCTCCTGGTGAAAGATCATAACTTATATTGTGTACACCTGATGACCAGTCTCACATGTTAACCCTTTACATCCACTGAGTAACCCCCCTACGTACGTTTAATATGCACGATTCACATAGTATATATTTTATTTTCGTGTATATATTGTTGAAACCTGTTGTGAGGTTTCACGCATGCATTAAAGGGATTCTTTGCAAGCTAATATACATTCTAGGTGTACTGTATCAAAACGTATTAATTACCCATATTTCGTGCATCTATTAACTCGGCGTAGCTAATCGAAGTTTGACGGACAGTCCCGAATATTCATGAGCATGCCTTATACGGATCGTGAAGGTGGGCCCAAAGTAAAAACTCCACGTTCGCAGAGTTATTTTTTCGATGTATTGTCAGGGTCATTAGTGATTAATAAAACATAATTCCAATGAAATAAAGGCATAGAATTACATGAAATAATCAAATTAACAGGATTACCTAATACTTGCGTACATTACAAAGAGATAACAATTCTCAAAGAATCCCTGTAAATTAATGCTAAAACGTTGCACATGACTTTGTATCAGTCACACTGTCACACAGTATGTGAACATTAAGGCCGGGATACATTGACCGTTTTCGCCCGACCATACCAGACCAGGGCAGACCAGACCAGACCAGACCAGACCAGACCAGACCAGACCAGACCAGACCAGACCAGACCAGACCAGACCAGACCAGACCAGACCAGACTCATACCGACTTCAATGATTACAATACACTCACTGACACTGACTGTGCTATACTCGATACCCGCGTGACGTCATCATCTTTTAAACTTGAAATCTTTCGACTACGTCGGGGTTAGTTGATGTCAGTCTGACGTAGTCGAAAGTTTTGAAGTTTACGGGAATTTAACGTCAGGCCGGTTTCGGGTGTAATGCAGTCGTTGTAAGTCAGTACAGCGTATACACTGGAGACGGAGTAAGACTAGTCTGGTCTGATTTAGTTTGTTTTGGTCTGGTCTGGTTCGGTCGGGTCTGGTAGGATCAGACTAAAAGTGCCAGTGTATCCGGGTTTTTATTAATTATAGCCAAAATGCCCCTCCCGTGGATGCTACATACATACAGACGCAAAAGACGGTGTCCCCGAGTTTGTGTACCTGACGTTTGTTAAGATCCTCATCTGGCGCCACCACGTAATGACAAGCGGTAGATCTACGGCTTTGTGTGCACTACTTGGCACCTCTGAAAGTTACATTTCACGTCTGTCTAACCTCCGCGTATGAACGCTAACAAACGGTAAACGCGAGGAATTTCCAGGATCAATAAAGGCGTTCTGTGTCGTAGATTGATTTCTGAAAGGTTGTCGCCCGAGATTCAATTCATCTAGGATTTGAACGGTAACATACCTGCACACATACATGCATATGCTAGCTTGATTGTAGCTCTAGGTATAGTTCTAGTTAGATGCATTACGTTCTGAATTATTACACTATTTGAGACAATTATGTTGTATTGGTGCTTTGTTGAACGCACCTGTGTCTGCGCCCGCGCTGACGACGGCGTACTGCGATGAGTTGAATTCAACCAACCAGTACGCCGCGTAGTCTGATGGAAGGTCGTCCCGGTAGATGGCAGCAGGCTCGTCTAAAATAAAAACAATAGCCATTTGATATGATAACCTTTGCTTATTTTATACCAATCAAATCAGTCTACTGTGTGGCTGTATCGCTGTGCTTGCATTGTGCCACATTGAACCTGTTGCGTAGCAGCATATCAATCATTCATTATTTTGTGTGCGTCGTTAATAGTTGTATGTGTTTACATTGAAGTATAACTCCTAAATGCATGTGGTTTGGAAGAAGCACATTCGACAGCGCATAATAACATTGAACATAACTATGATTCGAAGAGGTAATACGTACTCGTCACGTTTCCGAGTTCTTCCACCAGTTCCATAATTTCGTCGGCTGCTTCCCACGACATTTGCATTTCTTCTGGATCGTCTTCATAATAAAAACTGATCAGTGGTACCACGTACCACGCTTTGCGTCGTCTCGGCCTTTAGCGTTGCCTTTATATACACTAATGGTGGGGTTAATCGGGCAAATAAACGTACACAACAAGGGTTGGCTGGAATCGAGAAATACCTGCATTGGCGCTGCATGTAAGCTGTTACTTAACGTTTCATGACACCTACATGTGTTTATGTACGCAATGAATTTGGAGCACCGCGGGATTATGTTAAACGAATGCAAATTGTAAGTAAAAGAAAACAATGCACTCTTCCACCTCTTGGACGGGTAGTAGGAACCGAAGCGAGTATGACGTCTTCAAATACGCTGGAACATCGTGTTGTTTGTAACGTATTCCCAATTTTTTACGACGTGCATAAAATTATATTTCGTTTTAAACTAACGAGACCAAGTATTAACCACATGTTGATACGGTCACATAACACTCTAAGCTACTAGATAACACCTACTCACTCATTCACTCACTCACTCACTCACTCACTCACACACTCGCTCACTCGCTCACTCATTCACTCTCTCACTCACCCACCCACCCACTCACTCATTATGCCTATATGTGTGTGAGTGTGGACGAGAGTGTGAGATTGAATATGAGATGATATACTACATAAATCAAGACAAAAGCAACACAAATGATGTATCTGCCCAACAAGTACAAAATATCGAGCTGGTAACCTATAATGTATCATACTGTTTTATATATATTATTTGATTTTAAACATATTAATGGACATGCTTTCTGGTCAAATGTAATTTACGTCGATGTGGCAGTAGATTTTACAGGATTTTTCAGTTGTCAACGCCAACATTTGTTTTGTCCTATGTAGGTTTCTATCTTGACTTAGGAGCTGTCCCCGGGGGGAGGGCGCTTACCCTAAAAAGGACATGAGGTATTAATGGTTTCCTTTCACACCAGGTGTGTAGTAGGACGTTAATGCTTTTGTATATTATCCCACAACAATAGGAGGAGGTAGCATGCTGTTAAGTAGGGACGGTGCATCGCCATAGTACAACCGGTGGAAAAATGCGTCAGCTCATCTTCTTTGATAAAGTGGTGGGATAACATTCTTGCCATCAAAGTCATCGATACAACAAAGGGATCTCTGATTACTCTAATCTAGCTGAATAGGTGACAAGTACAAGTTCCGGATAGAGATGCACAAGAAGTGCACGTCTTCTGCTAATTACAAGGTGGTTTTCGTTCATATGAGCGAGGGACATCCAATGTCTGTATATGTCAGCTTTGATATTATTAAACACTCCCATTTCGCCGCATCGAACATCGCATTTCAATGTTCTGACCAAGTTTGAATCTGCATCCAATTCACATGTTGTCAGCATACCAAAGTTGTATAAAGACAGGGCGTTCCGTTTTTTGTTTCTAGTCATAGAACCGACGACGTAACTCTATCGCATAGACCCTCTTCGATCAAACTATTTGTAGAGTAACCACAGTTAATGGTGCTGAGTAAGTAAACAAACCTATATATCATTTCTTGTCGAGTTTTTAAGCCTAAAAACACGTTTTAAATAGCGATATATTTTTAAATAATGTCTCCGAACACGTAAGACGCAGCAGTAGGTGTAATAATGTTAAACATAAATCAGGGTAAATAATTTTTTGTGAGAACTTAAAAAATGCGTTCAAAATTTCATTCTGTTTTCAAGTATACCTCTCGTACTGACAAAAGTGATATTTTATCATACAGCAGTTGACAAGGTAGGGTGATAAAAACGTTTTTATACGCAAAAAAAACATGACAAGATTTCAAGGACCGCCCTCCAGAATGCAACTGTAAATGCCGTGACTTTTGTGTGTGTGTGTGTGTGTGTGTGTGTGTGTGTGCGTATGTGCGCGCGTATGCTCTACGGGAATTCCTGTCACTTATTGTAAGTTCTCTACCAGGGGCGCGAAGTAATACGTCTTCTCGAAGGTAGTAGCAGGCGAACACCATCGCCCAAGCCACGGGCCCACATCCGACTGCAAAATACTTCTTGACGATGTGCTGCCAGTAATACGGAAATAAACTTTCGAACTGAATGTAACGGAGCTTCCAGTTGGAATTCGTGTATTATTTCCAGCGTTTCTGTCGTGAATGCGTCATGTCAACACAGAAATGCTTCACTATTACCTCGCCCGTTAAAAACTGAACTCGTAGCTCAAACTGGATGCTGTGTTTCCCGTTGAACAAAACCGGCACGTGCTTGCTGATAGCAATCACGATGTAACTCTGCTGCAGAAGCGTCTTATTCTGCGACAAGTCGATGATGAAGTCGTCGTCGACGCTGCAGAAGGACAACATACGACACACCGCCGCCTGGTACCGCCTTGAGTCGGTGGCCGTTTGTGTTCTACGCAGAGCGGGGGACCCCACCTTGACTGAGACCATGTGCTCATCAACGGGCATACGAATCATTCCACCGAAACGGACATAGATCTCCGTGTAGCTGGACACGTCGTTCGTGTCGGTGGGCAGAACAATGTGGCCATCGTCCTTGAAGGATATATTGGCCACTTCAGAGCAGCCCAAAGCGCCGCCAACACGGAGCGCTGTTGTTCTATGTATTCGTGCGCGTGCTCTTCTCCAGACTGCAATAGAACGCGGTAGATATAAAGCATAATTGAAAAGGCTGAGCACAACATAATTGTTGTGCTAAATTTGTATTGGTTTAGTTAAAAAAAGTATCTTCTTTCGCTTACCTGTCTGTGTCTGTCTATCTGTTTATCTGTTTTCTGCATATATGTATGTCTGTTTGTTTGTCTCTCACCCTCCTTCCTCCCTCCCTCCCTCCCTCCATTCCTCCCTCCCTCCCTCCTTCCCTCCTCCCTCCCTCCCTCCCTCCCTCCTCCTCCCTCCCTCCCTCCCTCCCTCCCTCCTCCCTCCCTCCCTCCCTCCCTCCCTCCCTCCCTCCCTCCCTCCCTCCCTCCCTTCCTCCCTCCCTCCTCCCTCCTCCCTCCCTCCTTCCCTTCCTCCCTTCCTCCCTTCCTCCCTTCCTCCCTTCCTCACTCCCTTACTCCTTCCCTCTCTCCTTCCTCCCCCTGCTTCCTCCCTGCTTCCTTCCCTCTTTGAGGGGTCAAAAGAATGCAACTCGGCAATAACGTGAACTATTGCGTAACGCCTCCCCTCGCATTAATAGTACAAGCCAGAGCTAATATGACTTCTTCAATTTACCCGAGATAATTGTTTTGGTAACGTACACCGTTGCTTTACGAAGTGCATAAAAATGTTAAGATTTGGAAGATCGTGAACCAATTATTTACTTCCTGGTTTTAGTGATCTGCGTCACACGATATTCCAACCCAACACGTGTCTCTGACATTTACTTCAACATTGTCACTGACTCACCAGTCACGACACAGCACAAGTTACTGGTGTCCATTGTGCGTATGCAGAAGAAAAACATAACTAGGATCGTGTGCCGCAGGACTATTAATTGGTGGGGGTGCAAAGACGACGTCGCTATTGAATGTATGGAGGCATAATGAAAAAAGGGAGAACATTTTTTGGAAGAGCTTCAGAAAAGTTATGTGGAAAAACGTCGGGAAAGAAGTAGTTAGATATGGTGGATAGTTAGATATGGTGGACGAACGAATTTTTTCAGAGGCAGTGTGCGAAACGAGAGAAACCTGGGAAGAAGTAGAGAAGACCAGAGAGAGAGAGAGAGTGAGAGAGAGAGAGAGAGAGAGAGAGAGAGAGAGAGAGAGAGAGAGAGAGAGAGAGAGAGAGAGAGAGAGAGAGAGAGAGAGAGAGAGAGAGAGAGAGAGAGAGAGAGAGAGAGAGTGAGAGAGAAAGTGAGAGTGAAAGTGAGAGAGAGTGAAAGAGATACACGGAGAGAGAGAGAGAGAGAGAGAGAGAGAGAGAGAGAAAGAGAGAGAGAGAGAAAGAGAGAGAGAGAGAGAGAGAGAGAGAGAGAGAGAGAGAGAGAGAGAGAGAGAGAGAGGGAGAGGGAGAGAGAGAGGATGTTTGCTCTAAGGCAACTGGCAGAAGAGGTTGGAGATCCGACGGAGAATGGCAGTGGGATTTGTAGGTTTAGCGAAGGCGTATGACATAGACCCAAGAAAGATGGTGATTGCAAAAGTAATTTTGATGGGAGTGCCAGATGCAGAAGCCAGGGTGGAGGAATCAATGTGTGAAGGAATAAAAAAAAGAGTTTTGTCAGATTTGGGATATATGTTGAGTTTCCAAATAATATCGGTTTGAGGCAAGGAAGCGGTCTCAGCCTTTTACTGTTGACCAAGGTGATGGAGCTAATCAGCAGGACGATCAGCAAGTTCTCAGGAAGATGATGTATGCAGACGACCAGGCAATAGAAGCAAAGATCAATCGTCGACTGCTAGAATCGTTGGATGAATGGAACGTAGTGTTCAAGACGCATGGACAGAGAATGAACATGGAGAAGACATAAGTGACGTAGGAATTGAACATCAGTTTAGATGGAAAGCAGATCAAGCAAGTGGATGGTTGTGTATATCTTTGAAAAATTATTACGGTAGATGGGCATTACAAAGTTGCAACGGCGGATTCAAGCAGGACAACTAGCAAAGAGAGCAGAGGCGGAAAAACACCACGGACAAAGAATAAGAATAATGCCACAACTGAGATGGGAGAAATGCGTGAGAAGAAACGTGAGAAGACCGGGTGAGAATGAAAGCTAGAGATGGGGGCTATGAATAGGAATCTATAGAGAGAAAGACCACAGCAGGGAACAAGGAGAACAATAACAACTTGTAGAAATAAAGATATATATATATATATATATACATGGTCGATTCTCACGAAACATGAACACATTTGTTTTATTTCTTTAAATGGCCCGCTATTCAAACACAATTCGTACGAAAAAATAATATGCCACTTTTTTATAATAAATATGGGCAGACAATTATTATATAAAATTGGTTGCGCTAGCATGAATGACTTATTTTTGAGAATTATTATACTCTAACTACTATTAATTTTAAGCGATACAACACAAAACGCAAAACACAACTCTACGTGTGCAATAAACGGAGAAAGAAACATGCTTTATTCCAACATTAGATATTATATGCTAGCCTTATTATACTGTGCAGATACACCCATGATTAATTTATGTGTAATCCCAGCCAAATTTCAGCGAAATCATGTTGCTCAGAAAATAGTATGAAAATGATCGGAAAAAAATGCGATACCACTCGAAACCCTTTTAATTGCAAATAATGTAGTCACATATATGCATACGTAATATATATTTAACATATATCACACTTAGTTTAGTTGACACGTGATCAAAAAGAAATGCTTCGCACTACAAACCTGGATGCGGTACATTGATTTAACTTGCTAACCCGTGAATACAATAGCACGCGAAACGCAGTTTGTCTTGACATGAAATAACACACTAATATCGTTTAACAGTAAAATTATGAGCTGCAGATCGACACGTGTATGCACGGCCACTATAACCGTGACTTTATTGGGATTTAAATGTAAGTTTAATGTTTTTAGAGACGTTATCGTGAAAAAAACGTTGAGAGAAATTATTATCAGGGTGTGCTGTAGATATCATATGATGATGAATTTGACAATGTTGTGCATTATTTATTGTGGAAATCGATGATAAATGTGTAGGCTTGATTGGTGCATAACCTAGCATATGTACATGGTGTGTTGCGTAGAATACACGTATATTAAATATGCGTTTCGTGTGGTAACGCTGGATATGTGTTTTGTGTGGTATCATCGGTCTCATAGTATTCCTCATGTAGGCATGTTTAAGCACTAAAGAGTGATATATAATGAAGATAACATAGTACTATGCTTTGGAAACTTAAAAAAGAACGTAGGAAGTTGTTACACCACCGTGTGTTGACATTTAAAGCAGTAATGAGTTCAGCTGACATGGTTTTGTTGTCGGGCACATATTAAACATGATGTGTTTTCATTTATAACAATGTACTGAACTTTTCATTAATGCATGTCACCAAAAATTGTAGATTTATAGCAGCATGTGTAGTTTATTAATTCTCTTTTCATGCAGTATCGGTGTGTTTCGCTGGGTATCACATATTTCTCAAACAAGGTATTCCTGGGTTGTATTGCTAATAACTCCAATTTTCACCAACGATAAGAGCTGACGTGCAATGGAATGGGAAACACACTAAGAACGCGGAGCTCATCGAGATGTACTCTGCGATGGATTTGTTCTAACAGGAATTCACAGACGACGTGCGAACCGTTGTGAACACTCAATGCAATGACTGGAAGCGGGCTATGGAAAAGGCGTTGTGGAGGTGTGTGTGTAGTGCTATAAAGAGTTAGCGGAAACTGCGGTGAAAAAATGAGTCGCATTGTGGAACTAAATAACATTCTACAACCGCTTCGTTACAAAGGAGACCAACATTACGGTTGTCCGTGGATCCTCTATCACA
>CM034532.1:75322431-75367431 GCA_020002185.1 Paraescarpia echinospica | reverse complement strand
CTGCGACAGCGTAGACGTGCTCTGTTATTGCATGTAGCCGGCCCTGAAGTGCAGGACATTTTCGTAACTCTCACTAACACAGGTGAGCGGCACGAGGACGACGAAGCGGTAAATGCATTGAAAAGCTATTTCGTCCCACGAGTTAACACCGCATTCGCCCGCCAGACATTTCACGAAATGAACCCGAAGGAAGGTGAGACAACACAACAGTTTGCTACCAGGCTTAAGGAAGCAGCAATTGTGCAATTGTGCATGTGGTGTCGAGACTGATAACAACGTTCGTGATGCCATACTGTGGAAGTGCCCATCAGACTACATCAAGCGTAGGCTGATGGAAGAAGGGGAAGGATTAACCCTTGCACGAACACTTACCCTGGCAGCTCAGTGTGAAAAGATCGAGTCTCAACTGAAAAGTAGTACACAGGAGGTTGTCAGCAAACTAACCATGCGCAAGGTGGAGCAAACTAGACGACCGAGACGTGACGAAATTGGTAGCAGTTCAAAAAAGGGAACAAGGAAGGATTCTAAAAGCAGACAGAAAAGAGGTACATGCTTTCGATGCGGGGCAGAAGGTCAATACAGCCGGGACCCCAATTGCCCAGCCAGAGGCAAAGAGTGTGCCAAATGCCACAAGAGAGATCAATTTGCAAGGCAAAGCAGAACTAAACAAGTCAACTCTGTTAATGTTGACGGCCAAGAAGACGCGTTAGGCGAACAATCAGACAGAGGTGGACATGGATTCACATTCCGGATTGGCATAAACAGTGTAAATGATGACGACCTGCTCGAAGTTGAAGTGGGTGGTGTCAAGCTATATGTGCTCGCCGACTCAGGAGCGCATACCACCATTGTCGATAAACATACATGGGAGACACTGAAACCCAAGAAAATCAAATGTACATCCAAAGCTGCACCACAAGACAAGCGCATCTACTCGTATGCTTCAGAAAAGCCGCTGAACATAAAATGGACATTCGAATGTGAGGTCAAACCTGGCAACGGCAGTGAAAAGACGTAATTTGTAGTGGTGAAGGGCAAAGGAGTGCCATTGTTGGGTAAACAGACGGCAATGAAACTTGGAATGTTGAAAGTGGGCATATGTGTAGCCGATGTGTCTAGTCACGCAGAACAATTCCGCCAGGAGTTCCCAGAAGTTTTCACTGGCCTGGGAAAACTAAAGAACACTCAAGTAAAACTTCATGTTGATCCTAGTGTCCAACCAGTGGCGCAACCACTCCGCAGAACCCCATTCCAGCTGCGAGAGCGAGTAGAGGGAAAAGTGAAGCAATTAGTTGAGTTGGATATCATCGAACCAGTGGTAGGGCCAACGCCATGGGTAAACCCCACGGTAGTTGCGCCAAAACGTGACGGTGATATAAGACCCTGCATCGACATGCGTAGGGCAAATGAGGCCATACTCCGAGAACGTCATCCAATCCCCATGGTCGACGAAGTATTACAAGGTCTGAATGGATCCAAGGTGTTCTCCGAACTCGACCTGAAAATGGGTTATCAACAACCGGAGCTGGACACTGAATCTCGCGACATAACAACATTCGCTACGCACTCTGGATTGTATCGACATAAGAGACTGCTATTTGGTGTGAATTCAGCGAGCGAAGTCTTCCAGCACGAAATATCAAATGCGACACACGACGAGCGACTGCGTCAGGTGCTGGGAAGGCTACAAGCGGTGAACTTGACGTTGAACTGGGCAATTTGCAAGATTGGGCTGACAGAACTGGAATTCTTCGGGTACCTGGTGTCAGACAAAGGCACAGGTCCAACCGATGAACGTGTGAAAACTGTGGTCGATGCCAGGCAGCCCAAGAACATACATGAACTGAGGAGTTTCTTAGGATTAGTAAACTACAGCGCAAGATTCATCCCACAGTAAGCCACAATCAGTGACCCACTGAGAAGATTAACTCGGAAAGACGTTCCATTTGTGTTCGGGAGGGAGCAGATAGAAGCATTCGACATGCTCAAGCAGGAACTAGCGAAAGCGTTGAAGCTGGCACACTTCGACAAGAAGGCACCAACAAAAGTAATAGCAGATGCCAGACCAGTGGGATTAATGGCGGTCCTGATCCAAGAGCAATCGAACGGTCCCGTTGTTGTGAGCTACGCTAGCAGCAGCCTGTCGAATACTGAACACCGATACTCACAAACAGAGAAGGAGGCACTCGGACTTGTTTGGGCTTGTGAGAAATTTCACCCATACATTTACGGCCGAGAGTTCGAGTTATGGATAGATCACAAACCTCTTGAAGCGATCTATTCCCCAAAGTCCAAACCCTGTGCGAGGATCGAGAGATGGGTGTGACGTTTACAACCATATGAGTTAAAGGTCAAACACCTACCCGGCAAGAGGAACATCGCAGATCCGCTCTAGAGACTTCTGAAGGTGGACAATGGACAACAATCCGAAATCAGCGACGAAGCAGAGGAGCATGTGAGATGCATAGCAATCAATGCAACTCCCAAGGCGATGACGACCAGAGAGGTGGAACGAGCGTCAGGCAAGGACGCCGAGCTACAACAGCTCTGCACATGCATTGACACGGGCAAATGGATCGATTGCTCGAATAAAGTCTACGCAGCCATATCCGGTGAACTTTGTGTTATATGCCAGTTGGTACTAAGAGGATTCAGGATTGTGATCCCGCACAAACTCCGACCGCGAGCGTTAGCACTTGCCCATGAAGGACACTTGGGTGTAGTAGGCACCAAACAGGCACTGAGATGCAAGGTGTGGTGGCCCGGCATAGACAAGGCAGTGGATACGTACTGCAAAGCATGCCATGGGTGCCAACTAGTGGCACGACCAGATCCACCAGAACCTATCCGATCGACGGACCTACCAGTGGGAACATTCTACCTTCTGGACACTCGATACTGGTCGTGGTGGACTATTATAGTCGGTTCTACGAATACAGCATCCTGACTTCCACAACTACAGAGAAAGTATTGGACAGCCTTGACGATATAGTCAGTCGACAGGGATGGCCCATGACCATAAAATCCGATAACGGACCACAGTTCCGATCAGCCGAATTCGGTGACTATTGCGATGACTACGCGATCCAACATCTAAGGGTGACCGCAAAGTAGGTCCAGGCAACCGGAGAAGTTGAAAGGCAGAATGCATCTATCATGAAGCGCATACGCATAGTTCAAGCCGCAGGACTTGATCGATTTCACGTTAGAGTGCCGTGACGACTTGGACGTGCGCGACAGAGACGCGGAACAGAAAGGCTTGTCGGAGCTACATGCTGACGAGCGGCGAGGGACAAGATACACGAACGTGGAGATTGGTTTTAAGGTTGTTTGGAATTGGTTCCAGGTAAGCGTTGAAGTGTTAGTACTTCTAGAACCTTCGAGTTGTTTAATTATTCATCAGTGAAATAGATCACAAACATTGACTGCACATAATTGTCTAAAATGTTTATTTTGACCCGGCAAACATTGATGTGGACAACATATCCTGCGAAGTTGAGATATTACTCTAGAATGACATAGATACATGCTCTTCCTATCTAAAGTAGGATGTCGTGTTTGTAATTAATTAGTGATCGATTGATATTGCCCGAGAGTATCACGTTGTGTGGTTATGGATTAGGATGGTTGGGGAATAACAGAAGACATGTTTAAATACGATGGATCTTAATAAATAATCCATAAATTCCCAGAAGGGATGGTAGTTGAGAGGCAATACGTTCAGGGTAGCGCCTCTAGCCTACTCCGAAATGATGTACTGGAGCAAGCCGCAAGAATATTGCTGGATAATGTATTCCAATCTGGTATAGTTCTTAAAATTACAGATTTAGAAAAAATGGTTTTATTACAACTAGGTCTACTTAATTTATGATTAAATAAAATATTCCCATCTTGACCCATTGATGATCCTGCCCTTGTAGCTCTATTAACCTTTTGCACACCAAAGTCTGACAATTTTATTGGCAATTCATCATTATTTATTTTATAAAACAGAGTTAAACGCATAATACATCTCCGATCTGTTAATTGTGCCCAATTTAAGTCTTAACAATTCTGTCACACTTATTTCATATGAATATTTATATTTTATCCATCTTTCTGCACGTCTTTGAATTTACTTCAAGGCTGTTAATTTCTGTCATTAGGAATGGATCCCAGATTGTCGCAGCATATTCCATTCCAGCTCTTACTAATGAAATATATGCAATTGTTTTACATTTTTGTGAACAGCCCTAAGATTTCTACGTAAAAATCCAAGTTTTTGATTACCTTTCTTAACCACTTCAGCAATGTGCTTAGACCAAGTTAAATCATTTGATAAAATAACCCCCAAATATTTTGTATCACTGACCTCTTTCAAAATTTGCCCGCCCATGTAATAAAAACTGCATTTAGAAATATTAAATTTCATGCCCCAATCAACACTCCACTTAACAAGGCTGTCTAAATCTTTTTGCAATATTAGTTGATCTTGCAAAGACTGAACTGGTCTATAAATCGAACAATCATCAGCAAAGAGTCTCACTCTTGTACCTGGAGAAATAACACCTGGAAGATCATTACAGTATAATAAAAACAATAGTGGTCCCATTACTGTACCCTGAGGAACACCGGATGCTACTTCTTCATCATCAGAAAATTCACAATTTACCAATACACGTTGAGTTCGACCCATTAAGAATGACTTTATCCAATTTTGAACATTTCCATTTATACAAAATAGTTCAACTTATTTAATAGTCTGTTGTGTGGTACAACATCAAAAGCTTTAGAAAAATCAAGAATAGCAATATCCACTTGTAGCGTTCAATAATAAATGGTGTTGTTGAAAAAACAGAATGAACGGCTATTTGACACCGATCTGACAAAATGAAATGGAATTAATCGCGTACGCCCCAAAACATCTTCGTATTGGTTGGTCGAGCACAATGCCTTAAATCAGTCCATTAACCTGTAAGTGTAAGTCGCTAGGTGGCGTAAGGTGGTACTTGTTTATTTTGTCACTGCGTGATTCAAAATAATTTTTGCAATCTAACGTTTAATTTTGTCTGTGACACTAGTGTAGAATTAGTGTCAACGTATTGCATTGTTTGCTTAAACAAACATTTTATAAATTGTCACCACCAACGCTGTTAAATCTTGTACTTAAATTATCTGGGCGATAATACAGGTCGATTTGATTTTCGCGCTAGCAGGCTTACGTACACAACATACTAAGGTAGGCACTTCAATGAATTCCGCAAAATGGGACGTTTCGCGTGCGTCGATTCGCGATCACCGCAGTCCGTCTTGTTTGCCGGGACTGCAGTGATCGCTTTGTTTCAACTCGTGTTTTCGCGCTCAATTTCCGGTCATTGACGTCATTCACTGCTGGGCCGCTGTCGAGAGTAAGTCGATCTTCGTCTACGTCGTTTAAATTTTGAAATTTGACCATAATTAAGCTATATTACATCAATTTTACGACCACCTCTGTGTTCATTTGCACATATTTTATATATAGCCGCGGATAGCCTGAAATATTTTGTGTTTGGGGTTAGGACACCATTAGACTTCCTGCTTGGTTACGAAAAAAAGTGCAGTATATTATTATGAGAAATGACTTTTTACAATATTCACTTGCTCTGACATAAGTGCATTTGAGTAGTCAGATTTCTAGATGTGATTGTAGAAGTTGTTGACAGTAAAATGGTGTCTTTTTAGCTGATTTTACTAAGCGGAAGGGTATTTGGCAGCAATTTGGCTAGTTGACACTTTAGCCGGATTACTGCCTGCATCCATTTGTAAATATTGACGGGTGTCATACATACAGGCATTTTGTAAAAGCTAGAAATATTAGATTTTGACTAAACTCGACCAGCATGTCAATGAGATGATGACAACGGCAGGTGAGAAGTTTAATACATTTTCTATGTCACGTTTTCTTACAATCAGACAAAACGTTAACATGGTCGCCAATGGGAAAACTATCAGTGTGCTGACTCCGTTTAGCGTCATCTATGAGTTTTATTTAGTCTGTGACTGTGTTGAAAAAATTTGTGCTGCTTTCCGATGCGAAATATGGTTTTGCGCCGTTCAAAAAATCGTCACATCTGTAAGTTCTGTGTCTTGCGCGCGTCACTGGAGCGCGATGCCAGATGCAGATCGTGACTTAATCTATTTATTTGAATTAAAATCTCTACAAAACCAATACTATTTATATAATATTTAAATAATATCCTTGTCAATTCTGCAATGCAGAATCTTATATTTAGGTTTGCTAGTTGTAGAAATATGGCCCATGCCAGCCCATACTACGGGCCAAGCATGGTAGTCTTAGCCTTAGGCCAGGGTTGGTTACTGCCAACTCTTGGGTTTAGCATGGCTTATTCCATTATTTATGGTTATGCTTTTATTTAGACTTAGAAATAATATAAATTTCATTATGTAACAATTTTAATTAATTGTTGTTACCTATTAAATCAACAGTTTGTTAGAAAAGTTGTTTTTGTGGTCAAATACGTAAATTATTTGACTTAATTTGTTTTAAAAAGTGTTTCAAGATAAACAGTCACTGCACAACATTTTGTAAAACATGTAATACAAACCATAAATGCCTTGATCAGTTGTAGCATCATTCGTTTCATTGTGTGACAACACGCTATACATTAAACACCACAGTTATACATCTAAAATATCACAATTATTATGAATTGATGTGTGACATAATGCATTATAATATAATTTCATACTACTCTCTTGAGTAACAGAGGCAGGGATGTGAAAAGTATTTTTTGTATGCAGAATCAAAACAGTTATCATAATATGATACACAATTGTCTTTTTATTTCAGATATTGTTCGCAATTATATGCAGTGACACTGATCTGTGTCTGACTGTGAAGGTACCGAGCCACATAGTCGTCTGAATATGACACGCAACACCTGCCTGCACACGTACACATTTAATCTGACTGATTATATATCTGATATCTAGAGTGAACAATGTCCATTCAACACGACATGAACATTACTTATAGACATCACGTTGAAGAACACAACGTTATTTTACAAGATACTGAAATATGAACCTTGCTGCACAGATCTTGCAGCCTACTAGCATTAAATTATGAGACAATCAACTTCCAATATTACAAAAAGACTATTATGAGCAGAGCAGACTTCTTCATGGCTTGACTCCCATGGGCCATGGGGAGTAATGCGGAAAGCAATCTTGCATTTGGCGCATTTGGATTCAGCGACAGAATATTGTGAACAATTTATAAACATCACTTCACCAAGTTCATACAAAAATGCAGAACATCACACTATGAAGCAGTAACAATTGATTACAGGTATGTACAGAGTCTGCAACAGTCATCCAACCTGTCATGACACAGTCACACATAGACACAGTGAACTAGGAGTATGACTATTGTATTTCATTGTCATGTATTGATAACTTAACTTACTTGCCTGGATCTTCGGGTTTTAAAGTAAGGCACAACATATATAATATGTTGAGTTTGTGTGATATTTAGCCAATATTTACTTATTAATAAAGTTACTGTTAATGCTATATGACTGGTTAATGTATATTTATTATAATGTTTAATGTGGTTGTAAACATTGGATAAATTATATAATTGTCTTAATTATGGACATTCCAGCCTTTCATCGAAATGTAGCGGTCAGTCGTTAGTGTGCTAATATTAGCCAATATTATATTATTAATTAAGTTACTGTTAATGTGAAATGACTGGTTAATGTATATGTTTATTACCATAATTAATGTGGTTTACTGCTTGCATAAATTATACGAATATCTTCATAATCATGGACAATATGGCCTTTTACTGAAATGTGTCGGTCTGTCGAGATCGCGGGCTAATTACCCAATATTTACTAATTAAATTATTATTAAATGATTTGTTAATGATTATTTATTACCATCATTAATGTGGTTATACACATTGCATAATATGCATAAATATCTTCATAATCATGGGCATTATGGCCTTTAATTGGAACGTATCGGTCTGTTGAGTTTGCATGCTACATTACTAAAATTAACTAATTAATTGCATTAATTTGGTTATAATTATTATTAAAAATATTAAATATTGTAAATTTATTACTCTGGTCAATGTGCTTGAAAACCCTGAAAACAGTATTTAAATATCTGTATAAATAAAAAAGTTATGACATTTTAAAGCAAATATTTATCCACAGAAAACACAAAAATGAGTCCATCTTGCCATTGTAAAAGATACATAAAATAAACAGTTATGTGATCCTTATTACCTTTAATTTAAGCCCATTCTCAATGTTCTAGTATTAAATTTTTTTGTTGAAGTGCCTAACTAAGGCAGGGGCAGTCCCCTTATAAACTATATACTAACATGTCTTTTCAACAAGACGTTCTTTTATACCCAGAATCGCTCTGGGGGTGAAGACCTCTGACGTTTCTTTGCACGGGCACTAAACGTCTTGTTACTTTGCACAGGCCTGCTGAGCGCGAACAATCATACGACCTGTAATATTGCCATTGTTATCGCCAACCCATTCTTTAATAACCTAGAAATTTACATTATTTTTAGTACAATTATACAGTTTTAGAATATTTTATTATTTTCAATTATTTATAATTTTTATGAGACATTATCATTTTATTCTTCACCATTTTGAAGAAAGTATACTGTCACCAAGACAATGTCACCAGCATTTTTATTGTGTGTTTTATTTTTATCCTGTTCTGCTGCTTCGAGAGGTCACGATTTTACGCTGTGCAAGCCACTTAGTCCCCAACGGTCGGCTGTCATTTTAACAGTTTCTCAGTACACGAGAACACAATATTCCTTGTCACATCTTCGCAGTTTGCCATGTCTTAATCTTTGCTTTAATAGAAAGTTACTGCCAATCCCCCGCTCTAAGCCAAAGTTTAAATTGGCAATTATTTTACTACTAGCAGGAGATGTAAGTCTTAATCCTGACCTGCTAACAGGCGCAATATTCGAGTAGCCACCACTAACGTTCGATCTATTCGAGACAAAACAGCCTCGCTTACCGATTTATTAACTTCCAAGACAATAGACATCCTTGCAGTCACTGAGACCTGGCTCAGACCACATGACACAGCTGCATGCATTGCTGACATTTCTCCTACCAGTTTCACCTTCCACCATCGCCCACGTTCAGTTGGGCGAGGTGGTGGTGTTGGATTTCTCGTCTCAAAACAGTTCAAAGTTAATTTGCATTAAAATCCTGATTACTCCAGCTTTGAGGCCATATGTGCCGACATTTTCGATTCATCTTTCTCTGCTTATTTTGTGTACATTTATCGCCCTCCGAGACACCCTTCCAATTTCTTTGAAGAATTCCAGGATCTACTTGAAAGTCTGGCAACCATTTATTCAGAATTTTATATACTCGGTGATTTTAATCTTCATCTGGACACACCTTCATCAACAACAAGTACATTTAATGACATTCTGGCATCCTATGACATGAAACAACATGT
Organism: Paraescarpia echinospica; assembly: GCA_020002185.1. Classification (NCBI taxonomy): domain Eukaryota; kingdom Metazoa; phylum Annelida; class Polychaeta; order Sabellida; family Siboglinidae; genus Paraescarpia; species Paraescarpia echinospica. The sequence continues at coordinate 75,357,936 of CM034532.1, read as the reverse complement.
TACTTTCTCAACACACATACATGGCAACTGGCTTGATCTCTTAATCACCCGTTCAGATTGTAACAATATTCAGACACCTACTGCTTCAGATGGTTTATCAGACCACCACACTGTCATTGCTGATCTCAAAGTTCGTAGAATTCCCGTAGAGTCCAAACACAATGTGTTTTACCGACCGATCCATAAGATTGACATTGCTGCATTAATGACCTCATCAGTAACCACAAAGAACATCTGTCAGATCTGTGTCGACAGTACTGTCAAGTACTCAAAGATTTATTTAATAAACATGCACCCCTGAGATATAAATCTGTGTCCCAAAAGCCACATGCTCCATGGATGACTCATGAAATTCTACAATCTAAAAAGCGCCGGCCCTATCTTGAACGTGTATGGCGCAAATCACGCTCGCCTTTGGACAGATCACGGTATTCAAAACAGTGTCACTACTGCAACAGACAAATGGCCAAAGCTAAATCAAATTATTACACAAACATAGTCTCGAGTAACTCTGATAACCCACGTCAGCTATGGAACTGCATAAATCATATGTTCACAGACGGCCGCCTCCATCTCTACCTAGTCATGTGTCAGTCAAATCTCTGTGTGACTCGTTTTCTAGTCATTTCAAAGATAAATACGTATTGCTTTTCCATGTCACACTTTAAGTACTGTAAATGTGGACTCCCCACAAGTAAATTCTCCACTTGTATTGTTTGAGCCAGCCACAGTTGATAAATGAGGAAAATAATAATGTCCTCCCCAAATAAGTCATGCGATCTCGATCCATTACCAACCATACTACTAAAAGCATGTCTTGACTCTACTTGGTGCAATAACAAATATCATAAATGTATCACTGAGTTCGGGTAAATTCCCAGATGATTTTAAACACGCACATGTAAATCCTGTTCTCAAGAAGACTTCTCTGCCAAAAGATAATTTCAAAAATTATAGGCCAATTTCTAATCGTAGCTTTATTTCTAAGATACTTGAGAAAGTCGTAGCAGTCGTCTAAGGTGTCATATCAGCTCAACTTGTTTATCCAGTGTGCTCCAATCAGCATACAAACAATTTCATTCTACAGAGACTGCACTCCTAAAAGTACACAATGATGTTATATTAAACTTTGATAAAGGCAAAGTAACTGCACTTACCTTGCTTGATCTGTCTGCTGCCTTTGATACCATTGATCACAACACTCTTGTCAAACGTTTATCAATGTGGTATGGCATATCTGGCACAGCTCTGACCTGGTTTTCTTCATATCTAACCAATAGACATCAATGTATAAAGATAGATAATTACTTTTCAACCTCACTCCCCACTTCATGTGGCATTCCCCAGGGTTCCGTTCTTGGGCCTTTGCTTTTCACTCTCTACACTACGCCACTCAGCTCTGTAATCCAAAGTCATAACTTGGATCATCACCTTTATGCAGATGACACACACATCTACATTTCCTTGGCCACGCCCAATACAAGTCACTCCCTAAACTGACTCAACGATTATCTCCAATATGCGTCCTGAGTCAAAATATCACACCAGCAGCATCAGTACGGGCTCTAGGAGTGACATTTGATTGCGACTTCAATTTCAGACAACACATATCCCAAACGTGCCGTTGCTGTTTTTATTATATCCGTGATCTTCGCCGACATATGTCGCTTTCTGTCGCTAAGACTATCGCAACAGCTCTTGTTAGCAGCAGATTAGATTATTGCAATTCCCTCCTTCATAATATTGCTATCAAGGATATTGCAAAACTACAACGTGTCCAAAATTGTTTAGCAAAGGTATTCACACAATCTCCTCGATTCTCCCGCTCAGTGTCACTTCTAAAATCACTGCATTGGCTCCCCGTGCGATATCGCATTATGTTTAAGATCTGTGCAATCACCTGCCAAGCCCTTTCATCCAAACAACCTAGTTATTTACACTCAATGTTCACACCAGCTAGACAAGCCAGACAACTTCGGTCGTCTAGTTCGAAGTTGCTATCTGTTCCTAGAGTTAAGACAAAGACTGGAATTCGAGCTTTTTCAGTTGCCGCGCCAACTATATGAAATTCGCTTCCCGTTAATGTTAAATCAGCAGAAAATATTGTTACATTTCGTCGTCACCTCAAAACCTATCTTTTCAATATCGCCTATCCTCCCTAGCTTCCTAGCACATCCGTCCATTTGTTGACGATTTTCGCCTAGCACACGAGTACGAGAATGCTTAATCCTTTGGTTTTGGTGCGCCACTGAGCTCGGATTGTCTGAGGACATTGATGCGTTAGAACTTATTTATTATTATTATTTCAATACATCCGCTTCAACCAATAAATACATTCAGCAGCAATGTTATAAGTTGCCATGTAATACTCGTCCTGCAAATGTCATTCTGTAATGTGTTCGATGTACTTGAACTGTCGACGCATTAACATAAGTGAGGGAGGTATTACACAAGATGTTTATTATATTTAGTATTGCCTGCCGTGATGTGTGTTACATCTTTAGCACGAACTCTGCATAGAATGTAATGGAAGAGGTCTAGAGTAAAGCCATTGTATTAAGTTGGTTCTGCGCACATGCTAGCTGACACGGGTAGGCCTAACTAACCCCGTTATTATACCCTATTCCTCACGTATATGTACCAAGTGTCTCGCCATGGACTACACTATACGTGGAGGTCTGCTTGGTTTTCTGGGTGTAACCATAGTAACAAAATAACAGAGGGTTTAATTATCTGTGTTGAAACTAATTCATTTAAAACATCAACTTGCCAAACCTAAGTCAGAGTGGTTCCACTGACAGTTCTTGGAGTGTTCGCATACGTGTTGTTGCCTACGTTTACATACGCAACGCAGACACCCATTACCTCTGTCGACACGTACATGACAAGACACGCACACACGGACACACTACACATATAAACCTGCGAGTAAGCACATATGTATCTACATATACATAAGTACGTTTGTGGTACAAAACATGATCTTCCTACTAATTGGCTAGCGTATCACTGTTTTGACATCCTCTGTAGAAAGTTTTCTTACTAGGATAAACACTGTTTTTATAGTCAGGTAATTAACTACGTCATAAGGTTATATAAACACCTACAGTGAATAGACGTATTAGAACTAATTGTACTGTTATAATGATAAAAAGTTACACATGATAACATATTTCGCCATTCCGAACGACGCTGAAATTGAGTTTAGAATGGGTAACTTTACAAACAAATGCGAATGAAAGAATCACACGACAATGTTGATTTTTGAATGCGAATGAACATTCATTGACACAAATACCTAACGTGATTGTCTGGCCCCAATACAAAATGCGGCACTATTACTACAAGTAATGTAACGACATGAAGTAAGCCTACTATTACTACAAGTAATGTAACGACATGAAGTAAGCCTACTATTACTACAAGTAATGTAACGACATGAAGTAAGCCTACTATTACTACAAGTAATGTAACGACATGAAGTAAGCCCACTATTACTACAAGTAATGTAACGACATGAAGTAAGCCTACTATGAAACGATAAAATGGTTGTGTAGTGCGATCTATGAATTACAAATTATCCCACTGTTTAAATCTGCATCCGATGCTGCTTGACCCATCATACATGTAAGAGAGTTTTCGGCAAATTGAAAATATCCTTTCCGTTGGAATTAATCTCGCATTAATAGCAATGGCCATTTTAATGTTATCCAATACATTCTGCAGTGTAAAACCCATCCCCAAAAATAGTTCCGTCTCAAAACCGGAGAAAACTTCATCATCTACTAGTATGGAAATAAAGCACGAAGGTTGATCGATTTGTAATTGTAAAACGCAACATCTGATTATGAAGAAGGCGCGTGTTACTTCTTTTTACTCTCTAATTTAAATAGGTTCTTCTTCACTTCACCTCACTTCCCCATAACCAGTAAGGATCGTTGGGGGACCACTGGCGACTTTTTAACCAGCTCTCTCAACGTTTCCCTGTTCTCCACAGCCCTCTGGGAGTCGGCGAACTCCAGTCATGTCCACTCGTTGACGTTGTCTTCCCACCTCTTTTTGTGTCTACCTCTTCTTCTCCCTCCTCTCACGGTACCTTGCAAGGCCAGATGATCGTGAGATGTGGCCGTACCATTTCAGTTTGCGCTTCTTCACCGTTGTAAGGAGGTCTTCGTATGGTCCGATGGCTTGTTTGATATTGTTGCGAACGTCTTCGTTAGTAACATGGTCTTTGTATGATATGCGCAAGATCTTCCGGAAGCACCTCATTTCTATGGCTTGTATCCTCTTCTGTTGATCTGCTGAGCGGGTTAATGTTTCACAAGCGTATAAAAAGATGGACATGAGAAGGGAGCGCACCAGCCTTAACTTCGAACTAACTTTGATGTTACTATCGTTCCATATGGTTTCAACCTTGTAAGTGCTGCTGTTGTCTATGCAATTCTGGCAAGTATCTCAGGTTTAGAACCCTCGTCTGTGATGATTGATCCCAAGTACTTGAATCTTGTTACCCCTGCTCTTACACATTTCAGATATACCTACAAGAAGGCTGCTATATTTCCAAGATGGCCACCATTTCGTGCATTTACGCATATATATATTGAATATTCAAAGTCACTCTTCGTGGAATAGTGTATAGTGCGTACAACGTGTTTGTCAATGCCTGTTTTGCACCACATATGTACGCCCATTTGCTACACCTGACACATAACATACCGCCACATAGACTTCTGCAAATAACAAATTGTACATTCTTAGCGTCCACTTTTACTGATGAAATGTCTCTTGTGGCATCACACCCAGTAGATATGAACTAAAAGATGCCCTGTTGTACTCAACATTTAGGTCGAAAATTGCCTTCGCAGCTATTTTCTGCTCATCTTATTTCGCGAAAAATCAGACCTTCCCATTATCCACGACGACTTTTAATTCATTTACAAAACGTTGTTATTTTGTTTTAGTGAATTCATCAGACAAAGCACCACATTTATTTTGTTTTACCGGCAAACATGTGTTGGTTCTAAATACTGATGCTGTTCACATATTTATAAGATCTAGAGATCTAATGGTGAAAGTCAATTCAGTATTTCTTTCGACGATTTCAACAGAAGTGCGCACTTTTTATTAAACCGACTTAAGCGGTTCGCGTACTACAAACTTGAACAACAACAAATGAGATTCGCGATGAATTATGGATGAACCTCTGTGTGCTAGAGGGACATTTTTGCTGAACCCTGTAGGGTAGACTTTGCACCAGGAATACAAACACTATCGAGTATTGGCCTTGACGAGCGAAACGTAGCACTGATAGGAGCCTAAGTACGCATTTCGTCCGTTGTCGGTCACGCACGTATGTTTATATATTCCAGTCTCCTCAACTCCGCACGCACCCAGTCGCCTCACCCACCTCAGTGAAGACAGCCCGTGTGTGTCCGTCCAAGCCATGTCCAAGACGATTGACCACCCCGAGTGTCCGGTCCGCTCCTTCATGGATGACCCGAACATCAAGTGGAGGACGAAGAAGCCGGACTTCACGATCGTCGACCAGAAGTATCTGAAGGAGAAGACCAAGTCCCACAAGGAGGGTTCGCTCGGGAAGATCGTCGAGAACCTCGTCAAGTCGTGGGAGTGTGAGAGCTCCCACAAGGTCGACGTTAAGGTCGGTCCGTGTGTCTTAGGGGCTCAGTTCGCATATTATGCTAATTTGTTTTAGATTTACGGTACATTATAAAAGTCATTATTCCTATAGTTTACTTACTTACTAAAGTGTGACACTTTTGATGGTAAATTATGTTATATGTAGTTTCAACTATATATATCATAAAATCTTCATCCGTCATTTGTGTTTAACAAGCCACAATTGTATTAAACTAAATTTACTGTTATCAGTTTTTGAATAATTACATAAAACGTGCCGGTCAGTAATAATACTAACGACATCTTGCGTAGCGCCAAATAAGACGCTTATGGCTAACTCCAAATTTGATCACTAAATCAGCGAATGGTTAATACAAAATAATTCAACTACACATTATAAAATCTTATCATAAACATGCTAACACAATTAACATAACTAATATAATATAATTATAATAATTATTATAACGTTATTATAATAACTATTCTTAGATCAGCTAATTTCTAAGATCATTATCACGAGTATTCTAAAGTCGTTATCCAACACATGTTTCAAAGATTATTATAAACATACTAAAATCCATAGATGCTGTAAGATCATTATAATAGATAAGCTAAATCTATTATGAAAATAAAAAGTATTCTTAAATGGGTATCATAAAAATTCTAAATTCTATATTATAAATATTTCACATGCATTATCATCGATATTACAATTCATTAACTAATACACATCATTAACATAACTACAACGTTCACAGTCGATATTTTCCACAAATAGCAACTATTATTTTGAATTTATTTTGAGATGTGTTTTTAGAATATTCACGAACAGATGTTAACAATTTCAACATCGCTGAGCCGTGTGGTTTCTGCGTCCACTATACAATATCGACATTAACTTCCTCAGGTTAACGTGTTAACATTATCACATACACGCCCCCAAAACATTCACATTTAAGCAGAACCACATTTTATTGCAGGACTTTCACAGGGCGAAGTCCCGAGTCTGTGTTATTTGCCTTGCGTTTCACCCGTGCACATTCAGAACGTGTTACTAGAGGTAGAAGCAACAGGACTTTTAGAATTAAACACTCACACTGATATCACAGTTTGGATGTTATGAATACGGGTGACAATTGGGCATACGTTTACGGTTGTAATAGCAATAGTGCATACTATTAGAGATAGGTTTACGATTGTGATTGTAATATGCGAGATTACTGGGGATAGGTTTACAATGTTGATATTATTGCAACAACTGCATTAGCCCACTATTGCAATAGTATTGAGGTTATTGCGATAGTGTCATAATTATTGCGATAGTATCAAGGCAGTATCATGAAATACTGAATACCCAATAGGTCTACAATGTAGTCCCAAACCATACTATATGTGTAGCACAATGGCATGGCCTTGGAGGCGGTCGATTCCCCAAATAATGAATCCGTGAGTGACGTTCCTATTGTCGACGTTTGTTAAAGTTAGGTTGGCAATAAGCAAAGTTACAAAGACGAAATTGAAAAGGAGGTTTTTCGAACATTGTTTTTGTGTGGCACAAGTATCCCTGCTGTTCTATCTGGCAACTGTTTTTGTTATCGATCTATAAATACAATATACTTAAATTTACAATGCATATTAAACAATCGTCTAAGATGCGTCGATAGTTTGGTGCATCCTTACATCCCTAATAATAAATTCAGTAACAACAGCGACAACTGCAACTTCTCAAACGAGAACCGACTAAGAGAATGTCTACATTTGTTTTGTCAAGGTCTCTGTCTAGAAACCGGCACTCGTCGCCTGGTTATCTAACTCTTTGACCTTCGTCCACTTTAACGTACGGGGCCACCTCGCTAGAGTTACGCTCGTACATCGACGGACTGTCCACCACACACTCTGCACGTGTTGTCCGAAAACGGGTCTAACCTTAAAACATACAGCTATTTGCTCATACTTTCTGGTTTTGTTAGTATTACCGGATTTTATTCTGCAGTGTGTGTGTGTGTGCGTGCTTGCGCGTGCGTGTGTGCGCGCGTACATTTTTGTATGTATGTGTACCTGCACAATTCACACATCTACACGTGCATACATACACACATACATACACACCACGCACACGCACACGCACACGCACACACACACACACACGCGCGCGCGCGCACACACACACACACACACCGATGGTACCAGAAAAACCAGAACGTTGTAAAGCAAGTGGCTGTACACGTTAGAGTAGCCAGGTAGAACTTTTTTTGCAACTGTACCGAGCATGTGAACAGTTAGCCGTAATGTCGGTGCAGCCTCCGTTGTTAGAGCGGATGAAGGTCAAGAACGAAGATTCACGATAACAGGGTGGCGAAGTGCCGGTTTCCGGACAGGGTCATGACCGTGCAAACGTTCTCTAGTCAATTGTAGCCGCTCGAGATAAATATGTATTTCCGCAGCTGTTACTATTGCTGGATGCTGCTCAGTGTTGCTGCTGCTGCGGCTGCTGTTGTTATTTAATAATACTATCTCAAACATGATCTCAATGCCAATGCTTTACGTCATTACACACCTTCTTCATCTTGTACTATTTTCATGCTTTTCTATTTCCTCATTTTGTTCTGCTTCTTTTGCAAACTGGCGGGATCTCCTGTTGGTTAGACTGTCCATATCCTTCCGCGTCGTTCTTCAACTTCTTCGTTTCAATCTTGGTATTAAGACCATCTCCGTCCATCGCAGGTTCGGTTTCTTTGCCATTTATGTTCCTGTCCAGTATTTCGTTGTGCCCTGTAGGATGTTCGTTCTCTTCCTGCTGATTCTTTGGTTCCTATGGCTATATGCACTATACAAACCTACTGTTAAGTTGCACCCCCACACCCTGCTTTGTTTACTGTTTACCGCTCTGCCATCAACACCGGAAGCCCAATGTCAATTCTAATCTGGTCATTCCACATCGGTAATGGCCTTTCTTAACATGATGCTCTCATGGCAAACGGCAATCTCCGGAGTCTTCTATATTTGATGACATATGTGATGGATTCTAATTGGACTGGTATAGCACCTTAAGAGATGGCATATCACCACCTCATATTTTAATCGCGACTGAAATGTGTGTGTAATCAGAAAACGATGGGCTCGTATACTTATACGTACACCAAGCAAATATTAAAAAAAAATATTAATTACGACCGTAAGTCTCCACGTATAACTACCTGAATGCACGTTCGCACGCACGCTTATGTTTACGCGTGCACACGCGTTGTTCTATTTCCTGTCGGGCTGTCTCCACTCCCCAATCTCCTCCTCACATTCGCACTTACGTTCCAATCCCACCATTGACGCCAAATCACTCTTCTCGTAGTTCTCCTCAGTAGTGAACTTCCTCGTATGTGTCTAAGTTACACCCTCAACATGTCCGTTCTATTCCAAACATTTGCTCTTTGTTCATCTTCCTAACCACCAACCATCGTTCATTTGAATTTCCAGTACTAAATCATGTCTATCTCCTATCATCATTTCGCGTATCTCCAAACTTTTATCAGTGTTATATATTCCTGTGAATTGCAGTATCCGAGCCGCAGCAAATACTCGCCGTACGTCTAACGATATGCAACAATTATCGTCGGTGTGAAATGCCGCGACTGTGGTTCCTACCGTAGAACAGCCTACCGTATTCCTTTCCCCACCTATCACTTACATCTACACTGTACGACACTGTCACTGTCTGACAATTATGTGAAATTGTCACCAACGTCACGAGGATGCGTTAAATTTGGGGCTGGATAACACATGCTCTATCTGGAACGTTCGCACGTGTTCTTCTTGTATAAAATATACTTTGAGTTGACTCAACATTCAGATCCGTAACAAAAGCGAACTGTTAACCGAATGTTACCTACTTCAGGCCGGCTGTATAATATATCCCGTTAGTGCTAGGAGCATTTAAATACGTCACCGGCATCGCACCATATTATTTGTCATATTGTGACATCAGATTTGTATATTCGGCGACAGTGGGGCCGTCTCAAGCAGATGCTCGTCGTATCACTTTGATTATAAAAATGTATTAAATGGATTGGTCTCTGATCGTTTTAACGAAGTTTTACGTCTTTTCAACATGAGCCAAATACTATTATGCTATATTAATTATATACTGATGTTCAAGAAAACTATCCAGCAAAGTCACACTGAGATGTAATATATTATATTATGAGAAAAAACATTAATAATACACGAGGAGGTTCTAAGGGTGAAATGAAGCACAGCGTTCCACTATTTCCAAGTAACTTCCTTGCCAAAGAAGTTTACCATTTACCTACCAGTGTGATTGCATATAGGGATCAAGATAGTGAATTCTGGGATAATACCATGCTTAACAAAACTCACCACAAGTTGACGTTCGCCTACAGGACTGGGGCACAGTGGACCACGAGAATTTCGCGATCACAGTAAATGGCGGCCGGAAGTTGAATCTGAAGGACAACATCGCGATGGGCAACTACCTGATGTTCCTGGAGGACAGTCCTCTCTATGACACATCGAAGGTGACGAACGAGGAGGCGCAAGGCTCCTTCAAGGAGTGCTTCCCCGCCGGCTTCGCTTGGGAGGTTCTCGACGTCTTCTCAGGTAGGCCAGGCAACGCCCGACGCACAGCATACCCGACCGACGGACCGACGGACCGACGGACCGATGGACCCACCGACGGAACAGACATACCGACAGACAGACATACCGAAAGACTGACATACCGACAGACAGGCATACCGACAGACAGACATACCGACAAACAGAGACATACCGACAGACAGATATATCGACAGACAGACATATCGACAGACAGACATACCGACAGACAGACATACCGACAAACAGAGACATACCGACAGACAGATATATCGACAGAAAGACATATCGACAGACATACCGACAGACGTACCAAGAGACGTATAGACAGACAGACGGACGGACGGACGGAAGGACGGACGGACGGACACACATAAAGATGACATACAGACATACATACAGACACACACACACACACACACACACACACACACACACACACACACACACACACACACACACACACACACACACACACACACACACACACACACACACACCGACAGGCATACCGACATACATACCGACAGACATACCGACAGACATACCAACAGATACACCGACAGACATACAGACAGACATACCGACATACATACCGACAGACTACCAAGAGACGTACCGACAGACAGACAGACGGACGGACGGACGGACGGACGGACGGACACACAGAAAGATGACATTCAGACAGAAGACATACAGACAGACACACATACAAACACACACACATACAGACATACAGACAGACATACATACCGACACAGACATACCGATAGACAGACATCCCGACAGACAGACACACCGACAGACATACCGACAGAGAGCCAGACATGCACAGAGACACACAGACAGACACACATACATAGGGGAAGGTCGGGTACATTAAACCCCTAAGGAAGAAGTTTCATAGAGCTATGGTGAATAACACTGGAATTTGTTTATCATTATACTTTAATGCCAAATATCAATGGCAACCACCACGATAGATATACAGACTCTCAGACTTTTTTATTTGAAAAAAAAATGTATTTCAAAATTTACCTGGGTGTCTATATTGGACGACCAGTTCTGGTATGTTGAACCTGGCCGTCCAATATAGATATCACACAATTTCAACGTATATTTTCATAACCTTTATTGGACCACCTGCAGTGTATGTAGTCATCGTTTCTACCGCATGCATTCATCGCATATATGCTTTTCGGTAACGTTAGATGCGCCCGCAATGTGAACCCATTGTCCACAGTGCAACACCTGACCATGTTTCCTTGGCGGTCCTCACCACAAAGGAAGCAGTACCAACTTGCTTCGTTACGTTGCGATACTTTCTTCGTCTGCTTACTCAGTTTTGGATTTTTTCTCGGTTTCACATTATTTGATAACATCTGCGTCTTTTCCTTGCTCATCAGCAATGTCCGCTTGTATGGGCTGGAGGTGATAACTTCGGATGTTGTCGAACGCTTCGTTCTGGTTTTGCGCACTAACTTCGGAAGAGGCGTATCGATCGATGGGGTAATTAGGCCTTTGTCTGGGATGGCCATGACATAGTGCCCGACGTCCTCTGCGATTCGGTGACAATAGTGGTGATGCTTTGTACGATGTTCAGTACTTGACTCTGGTGTTGTTGAAAACGACATCTATCTGTTGATTCAATGACTTTGTGGCGGCAATTATTTCAATTTCACCAACCATTGCCGTTGGAGCGGTCTCAACCCGCTCTTGCATCGAGCTGTACCTTAGCCGTTCTGGCAAATCTGCATTGTTCGTAAATGTGTCGTGATGAAACAAAATGGAGGCACATGTAGCTCACCATTTTAGCGCGAAGAGAATCAGCCTGAGTCTGTTGGTATAATCGCAGAATAGGATCTGCCAAAAGACCGAACGGGTCTCGCTCGCCTTCCTATAGCTTAGTGTCCATCGCAATGGCCAGACTCCAAACAACATCGGCCGTCAGGGCAAGTTTTTATGATTGTCATGTCATTTGCTAACGCAGAAGTAGATTTGACAGCGTTAGCATATGGGCTGCAATTTTCAGGCTGAACCTGTTCGGTTGCAGGCTAGAGGTCGTTGGTTGCGAGCTGGATTTCGTTCGTTGCAGACCGGAGGTCGTTGGCTGTAGACTGGACGCCGTTCGTTGCAGGCTGGAGGTCACTGATTGCAGGCTCGATGTAGTTTGTTGCAGGCCGGAGGTCGTTGGTTGCGGGCTGGATGTCGTTCGTTGCAGGCTGGAGGTCGTTCGTTACGAGCTGGATGTCGTTCGTTGCAGACTGGAGGTCGTTGGCTGCAGATTGAACGCCGTTCGTTGCAGGCTGGAGGTCGTTGGTTGCGAGCTGCATGTCGTTCGTTGCATGCCGGAGTTCGTTGGCTGAAGACTGAACGTCGTTTGCAAATGTTGTCACCTCTCCTCGCTCAACAAGGCCATATTCCGCATTTTGAGAATCCACTTAGTGCGTTGGACGTGGTAGCAGATCTCACGTAGGCTTCAACAAAAAGTGCGCATATCTGGAAAATTGTAATGGAACGCCCAGAGTGGTTCACCATCCACTTGTCGGCTGCCTGGTTGTAGTTCGACTTCAGTGGGTTGAAAAATGCGCAGTCCAGCGGTTGAAGTTTGTGCGTTGTGTGAGGTGGCAGTGGCATCATGGCAATTCCGAACGAACGTGATGGCGTCGAGATATGTTGTATGCGACGCATGGCCATCTAGAATCAACAATACTGGTTTCTCTTTTGTTGATTTGACGTCTGCTTGGAAATGTATAAGCCATGTTTTAAACATATCAGAGTCCACCCATCCACTGTCGTTATTGACGACAAGACTTCCAGAAGGCCCCATCCTTCACTCTGCGCATGTCATTTACCTTTTTTCGATACGACGTTCATTGGTCTCTGCACCGTAGTAAAACCTGACTCGTCCATATTGTACGGATGCGAGTCATTTGACTGCGACACATGTTCGCTTAATACTTTGATAGTGTCCTGACAGGTTCCACAGTTTTCGTATTGTATCATTATGTCAAATCTAGGTAACAATACTGACGACCTTTCATTTGCATAACGATATTAGATCAAGGGTAGTAGAAAGCATTTATTGCTCACATCTTCAAAGCATGCTCGTTGATCGCCATTTTCTTGATATCGTGAACTTTTTAAGTCAAGGGTTATCCGATAGATGGTGCCACGATACGCTCGGATTGCAAAAAATTATTTTAGAAGGGTGGTCCAATTTAGCGGTTGGTCCAGTATACCGGACCTTCCCCTATATATGCATGCATACATATATACAGACAGACTGACACACAGCCAGACACGCAGACACTCAAACAGACAAACAATTAATAAGTATAATTAAACTTATCATAACAATAATTTTTCCTCTGTCTAAGCGAGTCGCCAAGTAATTTACCCTTGCTGCCGTGCCGCAGGTCCACCGACGATCGCCTTCACGTGGCGCCACTGGGCGGAGTACGAGGGCAAGTTCCACAGCTTCGAGCCGACCAACGAACACATTGAATTGATCGGCTGCGCCGTGGCGACCGTCAATGACGACATGAAGATCAGCACCTTTGACATCTACTACGACCCGAGTCCCATGCTCGGCAAACTCTACCACGGCAAGTGCAAGTTCTCGCAGAAGTAGATTCTCAGCCGAGCGGAGAAGACATCGACAGCAGCCTCTGCATAAACGCTTCATCGCCGTGTCGCTCGCTACCCGCTTCTCAGTCGTGCACAAGACAGTGTCGATAGTTGGACGGACACCATTTATTTCAACAACACCACGATAAATACGTCAAACAGTCAAGAATCAGTTCTTTACAGTCGGACATTGACAATAGTGGTTGCCACTGTGTCAGGTAGTATATTAGTGTACACTGTGTTAGGTAGTATATTAGTGTACACTGTGTTAGGTAGAATATTAGTGTACACTGTGTTAGGTAGTATATTAGTGTACACCGTGTTAGGTAGTATATTAGTGTACACTGAATTGCATCATTTTTATATGCCAATTTGCAGCTTTCAGTTAGTTGTTGGCAAGAGTTTATAGATGACCAGTTATCACTGTCACGACCGGTCATGGATAGCACTAGTATAAGAAGGCCGTCGGAACGGACAGTGGTCATTTTTATACATGAATAAAATATATTTAAAAAACATCTTTCATTGAGTTGATTATTTGTTGTCTAATGGTAGATCGCACAAAGGTAAACCTTTATTGATTACATTGGCTGTAATGCATGCATTGTTATCGTAGGCCTATCAGAATAATATATGTATTTCCGTTGCTCCTACCAAATATTGGAAATACGTTTTTACTCTTATTGATCTAAAGAAATTGACCTATCCATCACGCGGCCAGTTCTCTAGCAAAAACTCCGTCAAGCCATCGAAATGGAATCTGAACACGTGATGCGTTCGGGGGTTACGTCGTATATTGTGTAGAAATTCTGGTTACAAAATTGCTCCTTTATAAGGCAAGGCGTTTTTAAAGTGACAACTGTATGCGAGAATGTTTGATTTACGAGATGGCATGCAGCAATAGTAATGCAATTCACGTACCGGGTACATAACTGTTATCAACATTGTTGGCAAAGGCAAAGCTTGATTTATGATTGTGATATAGACAAATCGCGACCTACTGGAGATATCAATTGTGGGTGACATCTTGCAATTTATCTTTATCTTCACAATAAAATAAATAGTCAAACGCCTACCTCCTTAAATAGGTGTCCCGAGGACATTAATACACGGAAGAAAATATGTCCCAGTCAGAACATTGTGAATATTCTGGGGAGGCAGTGGTTCACAAAAACAAGTGCACCCCCCTTGAGGCTCTCCCCCAAACCACATCGAGGTTCTCCAAATACCTCCCATTACATCTCTCATTGAGGCTCTCAAAAAACCTCCAATTGCACTCCAAATTTTCCCACGTTCCTTAAGTGTCCTTACAAATCGTGTTGTCTTGACACTTTTCCAACATTTCTACAGAAAGTTGCATTGATCAACTGGTTTATCCTATTACAAATATTATAAATATGTCATTGCAAGGTGGTGTTGTTCCACATGAGTTCAAGCAAGCTCGTGGCAATTCTCTTATTAAAAATGAAGTGTATGCAAACATGACTTTAAGAATTATCTGTAATCTTAGTTTTCTTAGGTATTGGGAAAGGTTGATGCAATTCGACTATATGAACATATTTACACACAGCACTTATCAAATGATCTACAATCTGCATATAAGCGATTTCGTTCAACTGAGACGGTTCTTTTTAAAATACATAATGACATTGTATGCAATATGGATATTAGCAAATTGACTGCTCTCACCTTACTAGATCTATCAGCTGCTTTCGATACAATAGATCACAACATTCTTTTACATCGCCTTCATAGACATCTTTGGATTTCTGGCACAGCAGTTCAGTGGATTAGTTTGTATTTTTCAGACCGATACCAAAGCATTAATATGTCTGGCTCACTGTCTTGTCCAGAACATCTTCCATTTGCTGTCCCACAATGTTCTGTCCTTGGCCCTGTTCTGTTTAGCTTATACACTACATCCCTTAGTCTAGTCATAACAAATCATAATATAAAACATCATGCTGACGACACACAGGTGTATATATCACTTTCACCAACTGATGCACATACATATCAATCAATTTTAAATGACTGTCTCACCGACATCATGATGGAAGCAAGTAAATTGAAGCTAAACCCAGATAAAACTTATTATTTTCACAAAACAACAACAAAACAAGGTTGTTAGCTACTTTCCAGTTAAATTGCTTGGTAATGATACATGACCATCAGATACCGTTCGTAATTTAGGTGTTGTCTTTGACAGTGATTTCATCTTTCACAAGAACATTTCTCAAGTATGTAAATCTTGTTTCTACCACAATTCGTCAGTTCCGTCGAATTCGGCGTCATTTGTCTTTATCTACCGCTAAACATATCAGTAGCTCTAATTAGCAGTCGCCTTGACTAATGCAACTCATTCTTAAACAATACTGGTAAAAAGGAGCTAAACTCCAATCTGTAAAGAATTGTTTAGCACGTGTGGTACTAAAAGCACCTCGATTCTCACTATCACTGCCGTTACTTAAACAGTTACACTGGCTTCCAGTTGCACATCGAATACAATTTAAGTTACTATCACATATCGTATCCTTTCTACGCAACACCCATCCTGTTTGTTTAGTGTCCTTCGTTGTTCCGATATCCCCATGAACCTCAGATCATCTGTTTCACAACATCTTTTTGTTCCGAAAACCAAGCTTAATATCGGCAAACGTGCTTTTTCTGTAGCTGCACTCAAAATCAGGATTCAATTCCCTGTCACTTTAAAATCATCTCAGACTTTAACTACCTTTCGTAAAAAAAACTGAAGACGAATTTATTTGAAATTGCATTCTTCGACGGTCCCTTGCTCTAATGATGACTCTCGCTTGTCCTTGTTAACGATTTTGCCCAAAGCTTCCTGTATGTTGCGCCTCTGAGCTCAGATTCCTTGGGATTTAGGCGCTATAAAAGTTTATTATTATTATTATATTATATTATAAATATCGGGGACTAATCCTATCTCACCAAAACGCCTTAGCGTCCTAACAACCATAGGGTTTGAATGCATGCGGCAGGAAACACAAATATGAATCTGGTAGCCATTATAAAATTTAGGGCAATGTTTAACTTTATGAACTTCTGCGTCCAACCATTTAAACAGACTGTTGCTGAGTGAACAGATGCATAGTGAGTGGAACGTACCACGGGAAGAGGATTCGGTGTTCCGTTCATATACGTGTAACAAGTGCTCGTTTTCCAGACTACGACGACTAATACGAAAACGGCGTCTTATTACACATTGATCACCAGATGGCACCACCAGCGACTGCCGGTGCCTGCTTACTCCCGACATTCCCACCAGGCTGCGATGTTCTGAGATCTGCAGCATTAAAATAATGATGTGATGTTTGATATTTCCTTTCCCAACTTTTGAGTACTATATCCTCGAAAGCCAGGGGTTGACTAAATTACGTTATGCCATCTATCATACGTAATTTATGAAAGTTTGCATAATCAGTAGTAACATGTAGGCCTACTTTGTACTAATAGTCGACTCGGCCGGTTGCGACTGTAACAGTGGACACCTGCAAACGTCCGCGCCCCGTATCAAAGGGCAAATCCAGGAAATTCAAATATAATTATCAGTCTGACCACTGACACGAGCAACCGGCAGCGCATTTTAAAATAATTACTTCACTTTCCCGAACATTACATGTAACGTCACCTGCTTTTCAAAACCCAAATCGCTTATTCTAAATTGACAACGAAACAACTGGATAACTCAGCTTAACTTCAGCGTTTTCGCAATGAGATCTGTTATTAGTCTCGCTTAACCGACTCTCTTCTTCTTCCAATACACGCCTAGCCTCAACATGCTGAGGATACAGGCGGTGCCGTGGCATGGCAGGCGAACAGGACATTTTTTGTTTGTTTTTAGAGTGCAATATAATCGTGTAAATAAACATAAATACGTGCAGAAGAACTTGTTAACGTCTAAAACATGGGGTACGAATGTTATCCGCTAGATGGCAACACTAGATAAAATAATTTATGAAGTTATATGTGACGTATTGTCAGGATTTGCTGTGTATTAATAATTATTAGTCTCGCTTAACCGATACTTGCCTGGCTGCGTGACTTCGCCAGGAAGATAGTCTGGCTCAGAATGGCGTTTTGACTGCTCACTGTCAGTTAGCACGTCTATCCCCCATAATGCTTATATATTATGTATATATATATATATATATATATATATAAACTTACCTCAACCTTTACTTTCGCCCGGGTTTTGACTCTGAGGAGAACTGCCATCCCTTGAAAATTTACCCATTTACGTCACACACGAGCCGTTAGATTAAAACGTCACTCAGAATTGTGACGCCGATCTAAAAAAGTAACAATGTTTACGTCGTTATTGTCTAGTAACTTTAATATTATATATATATATATATATATATATATAATATTGCATATATATATATATATATGAGTATAATATTATATATATATATATATGTATATATATAATTCATATTCCCCACCAGCAACACCTGGTAAACACCATCGAAGCTGTCCAGCGCCGTGCCGCGAGGGGAATCTACCATGATTTTAACCACTATACCAACGCCACAGAACTTGTAAAAATACTACAACTGCAGACCCTCCAAGAAAGAAGAACTGTCAACAAGGCCACCTTTATGTACAAGATAATGAGTGGACTTGTGGACATCACGCCAACTGAGGGCACACTGACAACAAGCAACCGTCTCACCAGGGGACAGCCCAACAAGCTCCTCCTGCCTCACTCCAGAACAAACACGTACCTCCACCCCTTCTTCCCCTCAGCCATCCATCTGTGGAATAAGATCCCCGACAAAGCGTCCTCGGCCAGCACCCTCACAGCTTTCAAAGCGGCACTTGAGGTCTGGGTAAAAAATACCACCTACCTAGACGCACCCTCTTTAAAAAAAACTCCCACAACAAACAAACAAATAATGTTTTTATCGACCCTTTTTAAACTGCGCATGTGCGAACTGTGGAATATTCCTCTGCATAGAGGTAATCACGTGATTGTGAAGCAGATGAAGAAGAAGAAACGCGGTGCCAGAGTACGTGGGCGATAAACGGAAAAATCTACGATGCACTTCGCAAATTAATAAGTAAACATTCTGGTTTATTTTGGTTATTTTTATAGTTTATAGTGCATGAGAGGATGCCTAAATGCTGTTTAGATGTGTAATTTTTTTGAACACGTGCCTGCTCTCGCGTCACTCAAGTTCAACTGTCGAAAATAATTATTCGGATCCTAAAAAAACATAACCATTACAATTGTCCGCTCCCTCGGTTATTAATATAAGAATACGTCACCACGTATCAATAGAAAATGACATAAATGTATAGCAAGCAGCAATTAAAAAACAGCCTTAAAAACGTACTGAGTGGGCAGAGGTTAACATGTAAATATTGTGTGCATGTGGCCAGAGCCTGCCAACCTCCTATGTTGCGCGCGCAAGAGGAGTAACTAATATAACCTGTCTAACTAATTTGACCTGACCTTTGATCAGCAATGTGCTGCCGCGCCAAAAATTAATTTTACTTCTTATTGTTGTTTTTATTGTCAGCCCTTGTAAATAATTACACAACTTATAACATGTATGTTTATACTATGTATTCTAAGAATAAAAAATCACTTAAATGTGTAGACATATTACTAGCACAAATCACCTCAGAAGCAACCCGTGTCTAAAATTTGTATAAAAAAAAAAGAACTGGCTCAGACAATTTTTTAACTACATCGACACATTTCCATTTTTCCCTATTCTTAAACACACGCGTGAATGTCTATTGAATGTTACATGTAAGTACACAAGATATTAAACAGTAATAATTTTAACATTAACGATATGTACACTAACATAATAGAGCTAAGTTACACTAACATAATATAACTTTGTATTGCATATATATATATATATATTTATAATTTACAATTTATTATCATAGTGTGCTTACATACATGTTTGTACATTTTTTAAGGCTTAATTTAAATTTAATACATACACACACACACACACACACACACATATATATATATATATATATATGTATATATATATATATACATATATATGAGTGTATTGCATATATATATATTTATAATTTACACTTTATTATTATAGTGTGCTTACATACATGTTTGTACATTTTTTTCAAGGCCTAATTTTAATTTAACACATACATACACACACACACACACACACATATATATATGTTTATATATTTGTGTATATGTGTTAAATTAAAATTAGGCTTTGAAAAATGTACAAACATGTATGTAAGCACACTGTAATAATAAAGTGTAAATTATAAAATAATATTTTTAATTACCAAACCAGAAAGCCTATGATAATAATAAATATTGTTCCAAATGTATGTCCTGATTGTTCAAACTCTGCCCAAAGCTAGTTCTTGTATTTAACTGTATTAGTGCTGCACTCAGCTGCATGTATACAGTACATTTGTCACTTCTTTTTTAAGTGTTTCCCGGTTTATTCGCTAGGTGACACCACCAATCTACATGGCCTTTACCTTGCCAATGTTGGTCACGTTACGAAATACACTTTTGTTACCAGTCATATTTTGGTTTAGGCCGAATTTATTTGTAGATAAAGAAAAAAAAATGTGCCTAACTCTGACCTACAACCGAGACAACTTCAAATACCATACAATTTAGTCCAAAGGACGCGACAAAACCATAAAAAATGGCATCCAGTTTGACTCTTGGAAAACTACACTGTTGGTGGCGATGCCAAAGTTGCGTTTACCGTCTCCTATAACTGAGTCGGGTCTAAGAATTCTAACGAACTATGCATCGGATGCAGCCTAGCCGTGTCCCCCAAGATAAACCGGTGGCGTTTGTGAACCGGCGGTGTCGGGCCGATAACTTGAACATTTTGGCAAATTGAATCGGCGGGACGGATTTTGAATGTGGTTTGATTGTTACCGGCAGATGGCGTTTCTGATCGGATTGTTCCTGAATGTTGTTGTTATATTTACGCGTACACATCGTCTTGTGGGAGTCGAACCCTCGACCAATCGAAAAGTATACATTTACGGTAGGCAATCATTTGGTTACAGCCTTAATTGACTTCGCTGTCAACCTGGAATTGTATATCATTTTGTCGATTGTTTTACGGATTGTTTATATTTGTATGTATGATTTATACATTTCCAAATAAAACCTACCTACCTACCTACCTACCCCAGACACTCGGTCTGCCAACGTGATGTGATTTAGCTTACGCATATATATATATATATATATGGCGCATAACTCGCCCGGCGAACTTGATATTAATTGCTGGTCGTTTCTGGTTTATTTAGTCCTATTTGTTCAGTTGTTGTTACTTGCTGGACCGTCTGTTGATGACCGTCCGTTAATGGACCGTCAGTTGCCGGACATGCCGTTCGTGCGAGACAACGATGGTCCGAGCTGTCACTTTTTGACACAGTGTCAGTAACGACACATTGAGAATACAAATAGGCCCCACCGTAGCTATAGGGCCTATATTGTATTAATACGCTAATTCGAAGGTGGAAGTGTATCCCCCTAGGTGCTGATGTCCATTAAGCTTCAGTTCATTCGATTAATTGGACCATTAGTCTCTAATTTACCTATTGGTAATGCATTAAAACACAAAGGTAATCATTTAGAGTAATTTACAATTTTCAGGCGGCAAGATTAGTTTTCAAAGCTACATTATTTCCCAGGTGGCGCCACAAATTCTACATATTGAAATGGTGATAACTGTCGCCCTTTGCTACCTGCTCCACGAGTAGGTGTTACCTAGTTAAATGGTGATAACTGTCGCCCTTGGCTTCTTGCTCCACGAGTAGGTGTTACCTAGTTAAATGGTGATAACTGTCGTCCTTTGCTTCTTGCTCCACGAGTAGGTGTTACCTAGTTAAATGGTGATAACTGTCGCCCTTTGCTTCTTGCTCCACGAGTAGGTGTTACCCAGTTAAATGGTGATAACTGTCGCCCTTTGCTTCTTGCTCCACGAGTAGGTGTTTCCTAGTTAAATGGTGATAACTGTCACCCTTGGCTTCGTGTTCCACGAGTAGGTGTTACCTAGTTAAATGGTGATAACTGTCGCCCTTTGCTTCTTGCTCCACAAGTAGGTGTTATCTAGTTAAATGGTGATAACTGTCGCCCTTTGCTTCTTGCTCCACGAGTAGGTGTTACCTAGTTAAATGGTGATAACTGTCACCTTTGGCTTCTTGTTCGACGAATAGGTGTAGCCGAGTGAAATGTTAATTCTGCTTTATTTTATTTCGTGAATTTTTTTAATAGAAGCTAAGTTAATAGTTGTTTCGAATGCATTATATAGGCTGATAAAATGTTATCCATGACAAGTAGGTTATGGTGAAAGTGCCTACAAGATGTGTGTGTCCTGATGCTGGGAAAACGAGTGCATTGTGAATCCAAATTATTGCCAAATAAACAAAACAATCGAGACTAGTTGATAACCCTGTTTACACGCATCATGTTTAGCTGTCTCTATGATGTCATTGCGATTACGCTATAGGCCAACACCAGTTTTGTAACCGACTGTAATATCTCGTTCGGAAAGTTTCAATTGTAATAATGACGGTTTAAATAGTAGTGCATTTTCTCTAACAAAAAAACCCACTGCCGAGTGATAGCGGTTCTAATGAATTGGCAAGTGTGCCTTATTTGCACCATGCATCTGACACAGTATGCATGGATACACTTTATGAAGACTTCGTCCAGAGTAAATATCACAACCAGTTTCTAAATGTCAGGTGTCACGTTTTACTCAATTTACACTCATAGATTTAACACTGTAAACCTAACTGAGAGGCATTGTGTGATATGTTTGGTTCTTCTGCCATGCGAGTCAGGCAGACGAATCTATTTTGAAATAAAACAGTAACGACACCAACGAAATGAGATTCATTAATGCTTTTGCCATATCCAGGGGCTAGCTCTCGTCTACTTGTTATGTTGGACCTACTTGATGCATATTGTCTGTTTGTATGTGACAAAAGTCTGTTTCTCAGGTAACGACATATAAGTGTATGTCGCCTTTGTGCATGCGTTCTCAATCAGATGTAATCTATGAAATAAGTAAATTATTCTTTATAGACTAATCTTTTTCATCATTAAATCGCGCGGGTTGGTCTTGTTAAGGGAAAATGTTTTTTGGCAAGGGAATGTTCCTCTTGTCTACGTTTCCTTTCTAATACAAATAAAAGGAAAACAATTTCGAATCTGTGACCATTGAAAATGCCCTTACAGGAAAGTGGCCATCCGTAAAAATTAACTAAACCTGACACGATAAAATATATCACGTACTTCGAGTACTTACTACTGGCTATCCCCCTGTGTTCTTTACTTTGTGCATAAGGCCACCTGTGTAAGAAGGTGATAAAGTGACTTACGTTCTTCTATAGCGCAATATCCAGTCCCCGGGACTGCTCAACGCGCTTTACACTCTACTCCTTGGCAGACCTGTCCAATCGAACACGATCTCGACCTCTCTGCCGTGTTGTAGTAAAGACTATACGCACACAAACATCCATCACTGCCTATACTCTATAGACAAGTACTCATTCGTAGAGCTGAGTGAACTGGTGCAATTGATTGTGGAGTGAACGAACTTGCTCATGGTTCGACATGGCAGCGAAAAGATTCGAACCCGAATATCTCGACTGAGAGTCAGACGCTCTATCAGCTACGCCACCGTGCCCGATTGTTTGGGCGAAGCCTTTCCTGTTTCATTCAAGAAACGATGCGTCTGATTGGTCTGCATCGCCAGACAATCGGCCAATTAATCGTTCGTGTAAATCGATCTTTACCCTTAGGAATAGGCTTTATACTTCGGCTTTATACTTCAGGTTGACGGCTTATAACCCTAATCTGTATCACTAACTTGGATAAGGTGGTCAAGTGTTGTATAATATGCCACGTCATCTCCACTTATTGACTATTAATTTAACGTTTGTATTCGGCAAGTTGTTGACCTGCTGTTTACAAACGACAGCCTTTGCACACGTATGCACAATATAACAACGCAACCAGCAAATATGACGCAGGGAAGTGTCTAAAAACGGACTACGTCACGAGATGACACAGCGCTAAACATATTGTTTACACTCGCAAGCAAAACAC
Source organism: Paraescarpia echinospica (assembly GCA_020002185.1). Taxonomy (NCBI): domain Eukaryota; kingdom Metazoa; phylum Annelida; class Polychaeta; order Sabellida; family Siboglinidae; genus Paraescarpia; species Paraescarpia echinospica. Next base: position 75,333,935 of record CM034532.1, on the reverse strand, counting down.
TGCACAGAAATGAGCTCCAGATGCCATGTCGCGGCTTTTTTTAAGGGCACTCGTTTCGGTGCAGTAAGTTCCTCTAACAGAGAGTTTGCGTTACCTCTTTTTTTATCAGCACGTATAAGTTGGTGTCAGACTCTGTTACAACCTGACCTTATTGGAGAAGTTTGTATAGGTCTAACGTCCACAAACAGGGAAGAGTCTGTTTTTAAAACAGTTCCAATTTTGTAAGCAAGAGCCTCCCCGTTTACGTCAAAGCGACCTTGACTGTTAATTATTTTTAATGTAATCTTCTAAAACCTAGAATAAATTTATTGAAGGTACACGGCCGCCAGATTATGGTTAATAAGCCTTAAACATTGTTCGCAATATCACAATTGCATCCATACAACGTTCAAGTCGTAGTTACACCAAACAATCAAATAGTAAGCACCGTTTATTGGCAATATTGCGCAACTTTACTTACTGCCTAATACGCCTACTGGCGTTTAGGACAGCGACGAAGTTCTTCCACACCGGTCTGTTCCTTGCCAATCTCTCGAGGGTGCCCCAACTTTGTCCTGCTTCCTTCATATTTGCTTCCACTGTTCGGCACTAGGTTGTTTTCGACGTCCTCTCTTCCTATCCTTTCAACGGTCCAGCGCACTGCGGTTCTAGTGATTGATTTCATATATTTCCGTAGCATATGGCTAATCCACTTCCAGCGTCTTCTGGTGATGTCTTCCTGATTGGTCTCTTTTAGCAGCTTCTTGTTGGAAATTCTTCTGGGCCGGAAGATCCTCAGGATTTTCCTGAGATTGTTGTGTGGAAGGATGACAGCCTGGACATGTCTTACTCAGTCATGCAGTAAAGAAGAATGGACAACTCCGATACATTTTAACTGTGTTGCTCACTCACACATGTCGGCCACTGCATGGGGTCGCACATTACAGACTTCAACCATCCGTCTCCAGATTCCTCTGTCTACCATTGCAGTCTTAAGCTCCACCGACTCTAGACCCACGTCTTCCTTTACAGCAGTCGATGTAAATTGGTCTTCCTAGCTTTGGTCTTCCATGTGTGGTTGCCACAGGATGGTCTTAGATCCCATTTCATCTGTAGCACGAACTGTCCGTTAATGTTGTACTTATGCTGTAATGGGTTCAATTTCACACTGCCATCATACTCATGAAATATTGCGCACGTTCCTGCAATTGCACTTTGATGTTCGACGCTTTGCGTTGTTCACGCAACCAAGACAGCAAATGGGAAGAACTTCTGCTACTACAGTAACGACTCATGGCTTGAGACGTCGATTCCAGGTACAACGGAACAACAGAGTCGCTTCAACACTGATCCTGGGTACGATCGTTCTCGTGAAATAATGTCCGGATGTGGAGGTTTTCGGACTATCGAGGTCCAGATTAACGAGTATCCCCTGTCTCTACACTGGAGCGAGGTGGCCTACTAGTGGTGATGTCATCGGACTCTCAGTCGAGATATCCCGGGTTCTCACTCTTGCTGCGGTGTCCAACTTTGGCCTAGTTCTTTTTCTCCACGTTGCTTCAGTTCACTCAGCTGTATGAATGAGTACCTGGCTGTGGATATTTTTTGTACGAACAGTCTTCGCGCAGTAATTCCAACATAGCTAAATCCTTCAAATAGAAGTCGAAATGTTGTTCCACTGAACATATACGCCAGGGAGTGACGCGTAAGGCGGTCTGAGCATTCCTACGGACTGCATACCGCGTTATAAAAGAACTTACCTTTTACCTTTTACACAACATTCTATTTTGGTCATACAAATATCGATAGAGCAACTCGTAAATCACATGTAGCGTCATGTTTGTATTTATGAACGTTTCATAATGTGAATTGCAACATACACAGTATATTGATCTAAAATATTCACTTTGTGCGAACCGATACCAAATGCCTGTGAATGCCAGACGCCTGTCTTCTCACCGCACGGAGTGATACGTTTCTCAGACTTTATTACATCTACGTAGGCCACACACTGATTGGAGGCGCTGTATCTGCTGGGCCCGCTTCCACTGAGAGATCATCTAGCCGGCCGACGAAGGTGCCCCACTGCCTCTTACTGTGTAGCCGATGTGTAATACGTATGTACATCTGCGTGCATATTTATTTCATTCGCTGCTGCCAGGAAATATGCGTAGTATGGCTGTAGGGATGGACAACTCCAGGCTGAGAGCACAAGCTAGAAGTAGCTACCCTCGTCATGATAAATCACATATGTCTGCCGTAGCCGGCGAAAGCAACATTGAGGTAATTCGCTACCGGTCTAGACTTAGGAGCAGCCGTAAAGCGTGTCTGCTTAGACAACCTCAGCCGCACTCTTGTCACCGAGAAAGGCCAACAGAAGGCTCACATCGGTGAAATGAAGCCGCGTAGTGCAATTATAACGTTAATGGTTAAATATTAACTTTGCTCTGAGTTTGCGTTTCACTTTCAGTTACGAATTGTGTGTGTGTGTGTGTGTGTGTGTGTGTGTGTGTGTGTGTGTGTGTGTGTGTGTGTGTGTGTGTGTGTGTGTGTGTGTGTATGTGTGCATGTGAGCGTGTGAGAGTGACAGAAAGAGAGAAAGACGGAGAGTGAGAGAGAGAGGGGGGGGGGGCGGGCAGGCAGTCAGACAGACATACATAGATAGAGATAATGGTGGGCACCAGAGCGAGTACGCGAGGGAGCAAAACAAGGAAGCTGGCGAGTAAGCAGGCTGACGGAGTGACGGACGGGTGGGCGGGCAGATCGAAAGACGGAAAGAGAGCGATAAAAAGACATTAAGACAGAAACACTTAGAAGGCAAGGGCGACGTTAGTAATGTTTGCTATTCTATGTGCTTTTAAACTCGTCATCAATCCATTAGATCAATATGAACCGTTCACAGAAGGCAAACTGACGGTGTAAGGCAAACACGTTTTTTCAACGCCAATTAATGTGCTACTTCTTGCAATCACCGATAACGGTGTAACGCACCGCGTACAACGCACGCGCGATTTCTAGTTCTAGTTGTTTCCAGGGCTCGGGAACGTTCTATTAACTGACTGGTCTGTATTATTGTGGTTACAATGTCATTGTTTTATGAGGTCTCATTCAAGTAGCCAGCCCGTTTCAGAACATTATCGCCAAACCGACCTTTATATGCTGGCATTGAGGGTGCATGGTCACTGCCAGGGTGCGTGTCGTCCTCAGTGGTTCCTCTTCGTCCCAAGTTGAGACGGGACCAACATTAACGTGATCTCCGAGTCACGAGGGATACACACTCCCCAATGTTGAGAGCCAGGTTTTTACACCAAATATCATGCCTGCCCGGTCCGGGTTTTGGGCTCACAGCGCTTGCATGCCAGGCGTGATGTGATAACCACTACACTAGCTGGCTCCCGATATGTTTTCATTTAAAGGGAATAAAAACATCTATGGCTTGAATTCATTTTATATTACATCCTGCTATCTATTTCCATGTCCACCAAGCCAAAAAAAATCAAAAAAATCAATGAATTAGAAATTCCACATTTAATGCTGTACATCCGGACATTTTCGAATATGCATATTTTTGGCGCGCTTTTCGGGATGCCGAGATGTGACGTCACTTATGACCCACACTCGCATCAGGCCGACCCTTTCCATGCATTCAGAGCATGTTTGCAAGTATAGCTTTTGGGTCGAAACGAGCGTCAGAATGAGTTATTGTGCAATATTTTGATGAAATACAAACACTAGTCATCATAGAGGAACAAGCAGTTATCTTACCGTTCCACATGAATCGAATTTTATTCAAAACGATGAATGCGAATGTGCCTACAAGTCGACTAGGTTTCGCCGAGCTTGGGCTCGTTTTCAGAATAATTATATCGAATGTAACCAACGAGAGATAATCTACACCAATAAACATACATAGCAAACATATATCGTATCCAGCTACAGAAAGTAACGTGTATAATCTCATAATATCAGTAGAATATCGATGTATGAAGGAGGAGTTGTATCATAACAACTTAAACCAGTGAGTAAATTTATGTCGCCCCTACTAGCTCAGTTAGAAAAGGCGTTAGTTCCGCAGTATTTATTTTGCAATCGGGTGACGCCGGTTCAAACCCCACACCAAACCGTTGATTTTTTTATATTACTTCGTGAAAACATAAACCAAAAAAAGTGTAAAAAATCAATGGTTTGGTGTGGGGTTTGAACCGGCGTTGCCCGATTGCAAAATAAACGCTAAGGAACCAACGCCTTTACCAACCGAGCTAAGAGGACCGATAGAAATTCACTGACTGATTTAAGTTGTTATGATAAATTGAACAACTCCTTCATACATCGATATTCTAGTGATATTATGAGATTATACATGTTACTTTCTGTAGCTGGATACGATATATGTTTGCTATGTATGTTTATTGGTGTAGATTATCTCTCGTCGGTTGCATTCGATATAATTATTCTGAAAACGAGCCCAAGCTCAGCGAAACCTAGTCAACTTGTAGGCACATTCGCATTCATTGTTTTGAATAAAATTCGATTCATGTGGAACGGTAAGATAACTGCTTGTTCGTCTATGATGACTAGTGTTTGCATTTCATCGGAATATTGCACAATAACTCATTCTGACGCTCGTTTCGACCCAAAAGCTATACTTGTAAACATGCTCTGAATGCATGGAAAGGGTCGGCCTAATGCGAGTGTGGGTCGTAAGTGACGTCCCGTACCACGTGATCGCCGAGCTCATTAAATTTTATTTTCCGCGGGAATCGCTACACAGACGGGTTTAAAATCGAATTTATGCTACAAATGTATTTTTCTGTATTTGTTTAATGTTGTCAAATGTTACATACAAGGTTAAACTGTGTGTACACATGGAAAAAAGGATTTTAGCTAATGCCTTATTTTTATTTCCTTTAAAAACCACGGCCTCATTGGGAGCGCGTTCATGAATAATTACCATGAATAGCCCCGTCCTATCAGCCGATCATAGTACGCGTCAATGGCAATGCTGATGTGGTTATTGAGCCCCGCTCAAAAATTCCTTGTTTATATTGCGGTTCACCGCAGAATGTGTGACGTTTGTTTTCGCGACCCGTTCAAGACTAGTTCTCAATGTCAGTCGATTGACTGGCCGGCTTGTCTAGAGGCTGGTCCAGCGGGGACCGGTTCAAACAGGCAGGCCACTCGCCGCTCACGTCAGTGCCTATTCACGCCGCCGTCGGCATATAGGCCAATGTGCAACAACTCCGTCTAGACAAAAGTCAAGGTTTTGTTTGTTTTGACGGGACATGGAAGGTGTGAGAGGGCGAGAGACGGCTGGAGGCGTACGACAGTCCCACAGAAGACCCAGCGGCAGCGTAGGGAGGTTGGGATTTTTGTAATAGTATTTAAGCGGTATAATTTGGAACTTGGCAATGGCGCAGATACGCTAGCATTGGACGCGAATATTGAATCGAGAGAACCCAGTTTCGAATCCTATGCTGCCGTGTCGAACCTTGGGCAAGTTCGTTCACTTCACGTTGCTCCAGTTCACTCAGATGTACGACTGAGTACCTGGCCATAAGCTGTGAGGGATATTTGTGTACGACTGGTCTTCGCGCATTGATTGCAGAGTAGCTGAATGCTTCCCAGAGAAATCGAGATGGTGTTCGATTGAACAGGTCTGCCAGGAAGTAAAATGTAAAGAGCTTTGAGCAGTCCTAAGGACTGGATACTGTGCTGTAAAATAACTTACCGTTTTACATTTACGACAATAACGTACCTGGCATTACAGTTGCGCACTAATATTAGACATTTACAAACGGAGTACTCATTTTGTGCTCCCCTGGTGCTACTGGGCACAGCTTGGGCCTAGGGACATAACAACCCACCAATTGACGTCTGTTGTACTGATCTATTGGTGCATGTTCTACTGCTGTAGTTGATACTGTTGTTGATGCTTCAGGCTCTGCTGCTGCTGCTGCTGCTGATGATGATGATGATGCTGTCGTTGTTGTTGCTTCTGCTCAGTGCATGACCCATTTAGGATGAGAGAAGGGGGCACGGGGGAGACAAATCTTACCCATTAGTTTTCCACACTAAGGCGTAATATCACAACAGAATGTACACATAGCTTATATTATAATTATATATAACAACTTAAAACATTGTTAAAAGGTGCACGTGGCCCAATTAATGCCCCCCAAATACGCCACTGCTTTTTCTGCTGTTGCTGCTGCTGTTGTTGCTGTTGCAGCCAGTTCTACTGCTTGGCTGTACTGCAGTAGCAGCTATTTCTGGTACTTCCCGAATACGTCACCTTCCTAGGCTGGAACACAGTAAACAGGCTCGTAAACGCCACCAGCATTCACGAGCCACAAACCCGAACAATTAACAGCCGCTCGCCTTTCACGGATAGAATTTCGCGGATATAATCGAGTTGCTGGGGCGGTGGAGACGGCAGCGGTAAATGAGACGAAGAAGACCGGGCGCTGACAAAGCACAGTATTGTTGAAACTAGAGCACATACACGGCCTGTGTGTACTTGTGAACAGAGAATGTTTTAAAATAGTCTTGCAATCTCCTCTTTAAAAACCGAAGTCGTCATTTTGTCGTTGTCTATGACGCCGGTGCCACCGCCACAGGAACCTTTCACGGATCATGTCATTCCGTTGGCCTTTCAGAATGTTTTAGCTCGCGTAACCAATCCGAGCACTTCTTACAGGGAAAATACATAATTTAGTTGCGAAGCGGTGTATTATATCCAAGCACAAGAACGACCAGAAACAGCTGCCTCCCGATCCAATTTATGCTGTATAAAACCGGAAATATGTTATCTTATATTGAGTGACATCTCCGGTAGCAAATAAATGCCTACCTACACTAAAATACATACCCCCGGAAAAAAAAAATCGGTCGTATGCATTTCTACCGTAATGTATACCTACAGGACGATGTAACAGGAAACACAACTTTTATTCTGAACGGACATAATTTCATGTAGACACTGTTGTCTTTCGAACTAACTGGATGAAATAGAACACTATTTTACATATGCACTTCGTTTTTATAGACAGCAAACAGGTACCACTTTACTTACAATTTATGAACTGAACTTATTCTAGCGAATATGAAGTAATCCCATAATATACCCTCTGGTGCTTGGGCGCATGCGCGTGGAAAGAATCCCTTTTTAGAACGGCGCATATTGCACTTCAACGTGTTTTAGCGTACTAACAAAACGCAAGATGCCCCTTGTGTTGGTAGAGCTACGAGTGTCGAATAACAAATGCCAAATTGTTTATTATTGTTTATTTGTGTAGCGGGGGATTTACCATGAAGACACAACACGGATAAATGATGACTATCATTTACTGTGTTGATAATCTAAAATACAAAATAAAAAACAAAAACCCCAACTGGGAACTGCAGAGAACCTAATGGCTTTCCCAGGCAGCATCTACATCCTTAACACATTAAAAGTAATGAGAACAAAAAGAGTACTTGGAGTTTTGGAATAATATAAGTAAATAATTAACTAATTCGTCAGTAACCCAGCCGGTTACATTTGTTATAATTTTTTATTATGCACTTCGTAAATGCTATTAATGCATGTTTATTTTGTATAATGATAACGGCTTAGTGAACGGGGTATGACCCTCGCTTGGTGATTGCTGGGGAAACTGACACCGCCTGGGAAGAGAACCTAATGGCTTTCCCAGGCAGCATCTACATCCTTAACACATTAAAAATAATGAGAACAAAAAGAGTACTTGGAGTTTTGGAATAATAGAAGTAAATAATTAACTAATTCGTCAGTAACCCAGCCGGTTACATGTTATAATTTTTTATTATGCACTTCGTAAATGCTATTAATGCATGTTTATTTTGTATCATGATAACGGCTTAGTGAACGGGGTATGACCCTCGCTTGGTGATTGCTGGGGAAACTGACACCGCCTGGGAAGAGAACCTAATGGCTTTCCCAGGCAGCATCTACATCCTTAACACATTAAAAGTAATGAGAACAAAAAGAGTACTTGGAGTTTTGGAATAATAGAAGTAAATAATTAACTAATTCGTCAATAACCCAGCCGGTTACATTTGTTATAATTTTTTATTATGCACTTCGTAAATGCTATTAATGCATGTTTATTTTGTATAATGATGTACGTAAGTAAGACACATATACACAAACGCACACGCACATAAATGTACACATACATACATACGCACGCATGCACGCACACTCACGTGTACGCGCACACGCACGTACGCACGCACGCACACACATACACACACACACACACACACACACATCCGCTCACCTCTCTGTCGATACGTTATACTATATCGGCGCAGGATCTAGTGAACCGGAGTGATTGTGAATTTGACATCAGATTGTGACGCTTTCGTGGCGTTCCAGTTGGGTCAACGTCCTTGCCCAATCGATAAATTGATTTGACGGACTTTGCAGCACAACAGCGGGTAAGCTGCTCGCGGCTACGTATTAATACTGATCGCAATCTACGGCGTAGCTTTTACACGACACGCGAGGTATTGAGGTGTATTTGTACAGTTTATTCGAATCAACCCTAAAACAGCCGAGCGCCTTCAGTCCATCAACAACCAAATGCATAGCATATACAACATTGAGCAGGGCGAACTACGCGAAATCTTTGACTCATAGTCTTCATTAGGCTGTACACGTGTGCATTTGTATCCAGGCAGAGCAATTACCGATGTCTTATGAGGTGCCGACATGTGACGGTATGCATCGGTGAGCTGAAGGGACGAGTGATCGTTACCTGAATATTAAAATACAGTGCATCGAGGTCACGTTTACACCTGTTGGTGGCATTCAACGAGCTTTCACGGCAAACTGTGTGTAACGATCGATATATTGAAGTAGATCAAATTGACCATAACTCATTTTGACATAGCATGTATTCCAAGTATATCTGAATCGTTTGTTTCCGTTGAATTCAGCGGTTCACAACCTTTTGTACGGTTCACATCCCTTCGTGCGAGTTTCTACATCATATTTTCAATAACACGCCAAACAACCGTAATTACCTGCCCGTTCTTTTGAACAACATACATGAATGCTAACGATAATTATAACGATAACAAACGATAACAGTTCAACTAACTAACAACACTCCGCTTTCTCTTCATGTGTTCATAAAAAAAGCGTTATTGCCTGAGAAAACGTACACAATTTTGGCATTATGCGAATTTCCGTGAGTAAGCGCAATGTAGTTCACACAATATAGGTCACATAACGTAGGTCACACAATGTAGGTCATACGCGTGTACTTGCGTGACATCAATCAAAACGAACATTATGCACACAAAAGGCTATGAAATGATCGACATGGTGCCATTATACATAACATTATAAAGCATAAATAGACCGCGATGGAAGCGGCATTAAACACAGTAGTTAACTCGTGTACATTAACAAAAGGCTCGGGGGAAAATGTAACACATTCGTTTCGCCGTGGATCTAAACCAGCGACGACACTTGCTCTGACAGGGAATACGCTGGAAATCAATGCTAGGCTAACCTGCATAAACACAACAGCCAACAAGGTTGTTAGTTAGTGCATATGTCCGACAGGTGGCGCCGTTAATTGGATCCATTTGTAAGCCTCAGCCCACCATATCTATAATCCACACATTCTCGCTAAAGCATCAACCGTTATGAAAGACTATTGAAGTATATAAAACAACACGCACGTCGCTACGACGTTCACGATGACCGTGTATGCGTAACATACGTTTTAACATCACTAATAAATCATGAGCATTCTCGCCTCACCGATGTGCACAAGAAGGGTCTGAGAATTGACTTAATCTGTGCTTAGCTGATTCTACTGCCGACAGTATTGTTGACATGTTGCCACGCTGCCAACAAATTGCTTTGAATAAACACGCGTTCGCATCGAAGTTGTCAGAAATAAACTACACGCGTCGTTACTGGCACGAAACCCAATCACTCGGCAACGCGCACGCTTGTAAATCATGCCATCGTGCTGAATAACGCTTCGCACAGACACGAGTGCCAGCGATCCGGAGGGCTGAGCTGATAGCAGGCGAGCCGTCTTGAACAAACACAGACAGAGCCGAAGTCGCTGGCAAGCGGGCCAGATACGAAAGTCGGTAACACGATTATAACGTCACAGCACATCGGTAATACTGAGCCGACCAACATGGCGATCGGATCAAGCCGACGTATGATGTTGTGTCGTTGGCATCACATGACTAGTTTCATACCGGATGTGACGTAGACAGCGCTCGCCACAACCGACATCTTATCGAACCTCGCCGGTTTTATTTCCTGCGATGAGTATGCGCTTACCTTATAGCAACATTCCCATCTGGCTTGTTGAGCGATTTGTCATTGAGGCAAAACGGATTTTTCGAGAGAGGTCTCCGCCACACTTTGTGTTCGGCAACGGGATGACATCAAGCGAGCCTCAACTAGATGCCTTAGTACGAGGTCCAACGACACCAATGTATAGTCCGGAACAGTGACTAACGTTTGTGAGAACGAACTGTACAAATCATATATACAAATATAAACTACAGTTCACGTTTACATGCTCGTTTAACTGTACAACAGCATGGCGTGACTCTTGAAATATAGGCATGAAAACACCACGCCCAAATGTTTTGTGTGCGTTTAACTCCAGATAGGAAACGTAACAAAACCTATGGAGGGCACTCACACTTTCCGAAATTCGCTTTTTGCCAGATCAAAGCACCTTTCCTTTATTTGTCACTCCGCCAGGTTAACAATTCTACGTAACTCTGACTAGCAGCTCGTCATACAACCGTAGAGTCGGCATAAGAAGCAAGTCCTACATACAAACACACATCACACCGTACGTTTAGAAATCCAACAGTTCACTGAAACAATCTGATCATAGCAACGAGTGAGACTAGAATCGGGTCTCGTTAGAATCGGCCGTGTCCCTACAGGCGAACAGTTTGTACGGGAATTACACGGACCGGACTGATGTTTGTTTGCATAGCAACTAGGCAATGATTTACTCCAACTGCAAAGTTGTGTACGCTTTATGCATGGCGTTAGTCTCATACATATTTTTACAAACATTATCTCAGAAGAAGTTAACTCAATTCAGTTTCGCTGCAAGCAGCAGCAGCAGGAGTGTCATACCCGTTCTTTGCCCGATGCACGACTCTCGTTCCTACACGTTACATACACTTGAAGTTGCAGCGTATTTCCATCGGTCAGGTAGCCGAGTAACACGCATAACGATGTCGGCACTCGTGCTCCACAGCTGAGAAGTGACCCATTCAAGAAACGGCATGATGACTTCAGCGACCGACGCCCATTGTGACGTCACGTATAACGCCACATGGCCAACCGCGCCGCCTGTTGGCTAGCTACGACAGGGGCGGATGCATCCCAACGTAGAATGACGGCACGTAGCACTCGATGACGTAATTCCGGCCGTGATTGTTGTCCCATCGGCTGCTTCCGGGGATGTCGTAGCGCACGGCGAACTCAACGCGACTTCCGG
>CM034532.1:75287431-75317431 GCA_020002185.1 Paraescarpia echinospica | reverse complement strand
GGAGGTGGTACTGCTAGATCGTACTAAAGTCAGCGTATTAATATCTAAATAACGGCAGTAGTTGAGTACATATGATTAATTATAGTATGAACATAAATTAGGAATTAATAAGCAAGGACGAAAACAGTGGAACAGTTCACACATTTTGGTGTCTAGCTTGCCTGTCATGGGCGATAATATGCGTAGTTCGAAATCGACCTTTCAAATGTCTTCGGGAGGTGACGGTCACTGCGGGGGAGAGTAATTATTGCCCCCAGTGCAGTATGGTGCGCTGTCGGAATGTAATTAGACTACGCGAGATTGACTGTCAGTCATGTGTAATCGCCGTCGCCGCTGGCTTCTATCGCTGGCGTCTATATAAGGTGAAGGTCAAGTCTTGCGAGCGGCTCTATTGCCACTGAAAATAAAATGGCGCACATACATTAAGTACAAAGTAAAGTAAGTATCCACTAACAATGCGGATTAGACAGCTACTGATCTAATTATTACACAATCATTGACTTTGCCAAAACGAGTGACGCAAGAACGTTGAACCTAATTAATGATGAAATAGAGACCAGCGTTCACGTAGTGTGCGTGTGCTCTAGACAGTTCCACTGAATAAAAACGGCAATTTACTTGAGATCATGACATGTTACACCATGGTAAATTTCGGTCGTGATTACCATTATGTGTGCGAGAAATTACACAAAATGTAACTCATAATTATTTCCATGGAAAGTGCTACGTGTGTTAAGTTGTAACTTCAACGCACATACCAAGTCGACCCTTGCAGTGTTCCCGGATCTTACACCTCTCCAGTCTCTTCTACTTACGCACAACTCGCAACTCACAATCAATCTATTTGACCTATAAATACGATACATATACAATGAATAACGTAAGTAATAAATAAGGTCGGGAGACTCCCATTAAGATATATAATATCGCTAGCGCAGGAGCCACTCTATAAATATAAACAACAACAAAATTTGCATGACACAAATCAGAATAGCATATGACTTGTTTTTATAGTTGATAATTACTCAGTGTATCAACATACATGCATAATACAAAGACTGATTATAATTGTACTCGTGTACACATTGACGTACATATGGATACTTAGGTATACATTTCAATACGCATTGCGAATTACAAATAACGCAATTATGAATACGACAACTGGATTCATAATTAAACAAAACAAGTTTTTGTTTTTGTTGAAAAAACCATATAGACTTTACCACTCTGCCATCAATAGTTGACGCCCAGTATCATCTCTGATCTGATCACTTCACCAATTCAGTGGCCTTCCTCTCCTCCGCTCGTCTATGACATCTCACTGAAACATCTACTAATAATAAGATTTTCTCTTGGTATGTGTTAAATGTACCCACAATCACCGATATTCTCTATCAGATGACGTGTATGACAGAGTCAGGGATGGATGTGTCCTATGTGATCACGCTGTTTCGTAGTCTTTCTGTCCAGGCAACGCCTCCGGAAGGACCCCGAGCAATGCATGTCAAAAATATGCATTACCTGCGGGTTTTCATCAATACGATCGTTTCTAAAGTGAACCTCTTAATTGGAGTACACGTTAACATTGTCGGCCTCGGAATGTTAACGCACAAAGTGTCAGCCGCCTGTAACACCCGCGCGAATGTTTCCACTCATGGGCTGAAACTAGCATCTAGTGTAGTGTTTGTTAATATCATGCTTGTAACGACTATAAGGACACATTGATCAATCGATAGATACTATGTTTCAGTAATTAATGTCATGGTCCTCTGCGAGATGAATAGGTTCTACCTTCAGATATTTCATATAATATATAGGCCCTATGGTTGTTCGGACACAGATTGAGTTGTGAAAGCGTTAGGCACATATATATGCGTAATATGAATATTCTGATTGATGCGATATTTCTGAAGTCCTGAATTAGTAAATGATGATGACGATGATGATGATGGTTTATTACAGAAACTATGACACAATACATTCGATATTTGATGCACGATTGATACATGCGTTGTTCTAGTTTCTATAATGAGGATGTGAAGCCATTAGTGGCTGATGCTACCTCTCAATACATGTAATACATATGTTAATCCATGGTGCACGTAGAATAATTTAACAAAAAGAAAACAGATTGTGCAATTGAAAACAAACATCAGCAACACAAATTACAACAATACTATTGTCATGAATAGAATTAGAATGCAACAATGAATGTGAATTATATAAGTCACTAATATTATTTACTGACAAAAATCTCTGGAGTTGACATTTAAACATTGCAAGTGCATAGTGTTGTAGTCTGCCAAATTGTATTGTGTTCTGTTATTTTAACAGTGTGCCTTTAATGTACTTGATCAGCTGACATCAGCCTCATTCTGGGGTGAAACGTGGCTCCGCCATGATGCTGTATTACAGTTAGTTCAAGGTTACGATAGTCTGGTGTTGTTTGTGATATTTCCATGTTATCGACATAACACATAGGTACAATCCACTGTTGTTGTTATATAGTTCCATAACTTAACACCTCGATGTCTAACGGTTTTATATAATACGTTGGTTTTAGAAATCGGTACATGCAGTAGCTTCGCATGGCGTGTCCTATAATTGTAGAGTTCGTTATTTCTAATGAACATCCTTGTTATAACCGATGGAAACATATGTTTGAAAATTTTATACATGCACAGGATAACTGTGTATTCGTAGATTTTTCTTGTTGGTAAAATCAACGGCTTCGTGAAGAGTGTGCGCTCTGTACAGAGCTGACATAATTAGACAAACTGCATACTTTTGTAATTTGATTAAGGAACTAAAATATGTGTTAAAGGCTTCTCCCTTCACTTCGATGCAATAAGTTAAATACGGATACAAAAATGTATAGCATAAAGTCACAAGAGATGATCTACTCAACGTTTTTCTTGCTTTACTTATAATTCCAACAGCTTTTGCTATTTTACATTTTATGTACTGTATATAAAAATACCATGACAAATTAGAATATACTATAATTCCTAAGAACTTTGTGTTTTCAACTTAAGTAATTTTGCAGACCATCAATAAAGATGCTAATTGGATTAGATACTTTTTTATTTACAGACTTGAAAACAATAAAACGTGTTTTACATATATTTCAAGAGGGTTTATTACTGGTTAATTAAATAAGTAATTTTTGCAGTTCTTGATTCATAACCTTCTCCAGCTCACTAAGGTTGTTATATCATTGACAAAAACATTTGTATCATCTGCAACTATGATAGGGAAAAGGATATATGATACACTGACAATGTCATTAATATAAATTAAGAATAACAATGGCCCTATTATTGTGGAACATTACAGCATATAGGCTGAGCAATGGCCATATTATTGTGGAACACCACAGCATATAGGCTGGAAGTTCGATTTTACTCCGTCAAATAAAACATACTGCCTTCTATTGGACAAATAACATTCAAGCCAGGCAAGTGCTTTTCCTCTAATACCATAATGTTCTAGTTTATTAAGTAATACTGAATGATCCGCGGTGTCAAAAGCTTTACTGAAGTCAAGAAAGACACCCAGTACATAATCACCATTGTTTCTAGCTGTAGCTATTTCATCTACTAGTTGCATAAGAGCCATGTTTGCAGAATGCTTCTTCCTAAGTCCAAATTGATAATCATATAAAATGTTATGTTTTTTTATAAAAGTCATTAATCTGTTGTACATTAATATTTCTAGAATTTTTGAGAAGACTGGCAAAATCGATATTGGACGGTAATTGTTTACGATCGTCTTGTCACCTCATTTGTGTATCGGGATAACTTTTGCAATTTTCATGTCGTCTGGAAAAATACCTTTAGCTAACTAGCCAAGTTAACAACATGTGTTTAAGGGACATAAGAGAGTAAGATATGTTAATTTAACAATATGTGGAGTTATTAAGTCACATCCTGGACTTGATATTTTGAGATCTTTAATAATAGTTTCTACTTTATTCGTTTCAATCGGTGAAATAAATATTGTATTCAAGTTTCGATATTTGATATGCATTGACGGGTCAATACCATACCAAATAATCAATAGTTTTAGATGCGCTGGACAATAGACGTGTTTACAACGGGAAGAACGTGTTAGTCGACACGTTACAACGCGTCTCCTGGGACGGTACCGGTAGATCTACTACCTGTCCAGTTGCCAGGTCAGTGGTCAATAAGCAGTGGATAGTCGACGCACTGACCGCTGACCTTATCATATATACGCACACACATGGTCAATACAAACACCCTAAGGAGGTGTCCCATTTCTTCGGCACAACAGAGAAACCAAGAACAGATCTACATCAGTTGCATATGTTGGTTGCACTGGTTTCCACCTTCACATCATTTCATTTGACGCAGTATTTTCATAACCACTAAACAGTGTTAAAACACGTCTACGTGATCTCTTCTTAATCTCCTGGTCGATATAGGGTTGTTAAGCCACATTCTTTTAGGCGCTTTTCGTAGCTAGTGTTGCTCAATTCGTGAATACTTGTACTGCTTCTCCACTGCGCTCTGTCCATTGTATCCGTGCTCTACTTACGTCATGTCATCCGCGGTTGTATATTTTAAATGAGGCAATGAGTTACTATCCGTGAATGCAGGCTACGTAAGACAGAATATAATTATGATGTAGGCTACTCCGTTTACCTAAACATAACTATAGGGATAACATAAATCATTATAATACATGCATTCATGATTATTGACTCTAATAACGTTAATCCTTAAATAGTGGTAAGATTACACTGTTTCCGCTGGGTTTCAAACACCTTTCCTGTGTTAGGGGAACGTGGTAACCACTATACTACGGAAACAGAATCTGGCGTAGGTTCGTGACTTGTAATGTAATGTCAGGTTCAGCATTCGCTCTTCGTCCGTGATATGGGACGAAGTATACACTCAGGATAATGTTTCACAACACAATTACTGTTGTATACAACGTGTACTCAACGGACGATTTCGGGGACGATCGGCCCTTGCTCAGAATTAAATAAATAAACTAGAAACAACATACTCAACACCATCTTTCTTAATGGCGCCTATTTGTTGATAGAGAGCCCCGCATCAGTCCTTTTGTTTCGAGCAATTGGCCCCTTGGCGATACTTTCCGATTGCTAGCTTAATTATGACAAGAAATATAATTACCATTGGCCTGCTAGCGGTGTGCACCTGACGCTGACATGACCTAAAGCCTTGCCCGGACCCTGAACTAAATGTGCGATTCATTATAATGCTTCGACACACACGCGTGACGGCCTTAGCATGGCAGGGTTTAATTGTTGGAATATGTACTGTTTAAATTGTAGGCATCAGTGAAGTGATGTTGACTAAGTGAATATGTTCTATCAACCTCAACGATCCCGAATGATACAGCATAACGGTCGACAGTTATACACTTATAGAACACAATGCCGATGGCAGTGTGTACTTAATGTGCCCTCTATTTTAAGAGGTTAAGTTCAATGACCCCATTTCTCATTTGAAAAACAGCTACATACGATAT
This sequence comes from Paraescarpia echinospica, assembly GCA_020002185.1. Taxonomy (NCBI): domain Eukaryota; kingdom Metazoa; phylum Annelida; class Polychaeta; order Sabellida; family Siboglinidae; genus Paraescarpia; species Paraescarpia echinospica. The sequence goes on along the minus strand of CM034532.1, from coordinate 75,311,905 downwards.
TTTGAGTTTGCTCTTTATTCTTATTCTTTCTTGTCATGTGAATCGTTCGCTCTGCGCATTCAATGCGGTACGTCCACAACGTACACCGTGCGTCCGTTGCTAGTTCGCCTGATTTAGTTATTTATTACTGACTTAGCGAAAATACCACAAACGTCGTAAATATGTTTGCTGTCTGGCGCGGTACTTGTTGACAACGCGACATTAGCCTACTTGCATATTCATGCCTGACACTGACAGCACCCGCAGAGCTGTGACTATTAATAGAATCACCCGAACGTACGAATCAAGGCTAAACAGACTTAATTATGTCAATGCCACGTACGCAGTAAACAGCGCCATCCGACAGATGCTGACTATAGTCGTGACTTGTGGAAATATATCGCCGATCGGTTGGAATTGATTGCCGACTGATACTGATCAGCTACGGTTGGCGAACCCGATATAATGGGTAGTTGCAACGCATGTAATTAGAGCGACATTAGTCACAGGGTTTACCATAAAATCTTTAAAGTATGCCGACGTGTAGCGTAATGATCCCGATAAGCAATCACGCTGCATTACCTCTTCGCCTATTCACAATTTGAAACGACAAGAACGTTGAAAATATTCATGATTTCTATAATAATAATAATTTATCTATGGCTTGTATACATACGTGTATACACGCGCGCGTGCACACACGCACACACAACACACGTGCTTGTTATCTGCTATTTAACAATTCTTAGAATCTGTATTATTGAATTTTTGTCACTATAATATGGTGTTCACGCTGTCATGGTTCCGGGTCTGAAAATGACGTCGGGTCTCGATCGGTTGTTCACTCATGAACAGTCACAGCACTACCAGTTACAAAATCACACATTCTTGCTGTTCTAAAATATTTGGTGTGTAATTTATTAGTTATGTTGCCAGTTTTTGTTTGGCAAATAATTAGTCGCAGAGGACAGTGTAAATAAATAACAACACTACGATTTAATAATAATTTTGTATTGTATTTAGTTTATAACAGTAACTTCGTTGGCTGCATAGGAATTCACTTTTACGGATAACAATTGTTGGACAATGGAACCGAGCGCGTGGTGCGGTAGGAATCGCGAGGATGGAATTGAGATTTGCATACACTGCTTACTCACACATACACCAAGAAACCCGTGACTATTTGACTTCGATTGAGTTCCGATGGACTTTTAGGGCTTTCTCAGTTACCGCAGTACCACATTGGGATTCACACCTTCAATGTGTTCGGTCAGCAGGAAATATACTACAATTTTGCTGTCGCCTGAAATATTTTTCAGTCTCTTTGGTTCCCTACCGATACATCTACGGAACACATGCACAAGGTCGATAACTGATTATATTGGGGAAACGTAAGATGTCTTCCAAACTATTCCAATTTAGAAGCAGTGACCAACCAGTGGTCGGCTAGACAAATCCGCCATGGCGTTTCATTACAGCTCAAAGCGGGAAGGCAAATGTGAAAATCTAGGAAACAGAGTTTCGGCACGTGTCTCGTCGTCGCCAGACGTTCACATCATTTAGTCGTGCGTTATCGTGCGACTTATTGTCGCCGATAAATTCTGGAAATATCACTCATGTAAACAGGTCTCCTTCAGTTTCACATACGAATAAATCGTGGAACGGTTTACGCAAGGGAACCTTCGTATAGTACGAGCCGCCCACGCGACCGGACCTTAACACAATTGTTTAAAGTAAACATGACGCAACATAAACACAACTTTGTGGTGGTGTTTTTGACTCTAGAAGCTGGGTAATGGATGCGAAATAATATCCTCGTCGAGTTGCAGTCAAGTATTGTTGATTACCGTGATTATTACTTGTTCGTGGCAATCAAAGGCAAATTGAACACGGGCACAATTTTTAAAGCGTATATAGCGTATGCTGTATTGGTGTTTACGTGTATAAGTATCTATACAAATAGCTTATGTATCCTATTCAACAAATATGGGTATTATACATAACAGTATTTCAAATAACACCCAGACCCATATTCTTCAACCTGTCAAGAATGTCTAAAGGATCTATATAGTAATATGCTAAATTTGGGGAGGGAAGTCTGAGAGTATTTCCTCCTAGGTGCTGACGTTCACTCGCTTCTGTCCATGTTTATTTGCTTCCGTCAACAATTGGCCCATTACAAAAATGACTGAAGTTACTTAGCTTTATTTAGTTACGTGTTTGTTGCTGATTCAGGAATTAGTAGATCACCAATTGATTGGTGGGTCACTCTCGAGATGGCACCGTTGAAAAGGTGACATGGATGTCGGGAAAGTGTATAAGAACATAATTATGTGAAGATGATCATTGCGCCGTTTGGTCTGTTGCGCCCTGGGTGAGTTTAAGATGGTGCACATCAATATGAAACGCATGCAGACTGTGCTCTGTAGATATGCAAAGTCAACACCTTTTTATAAAGTCGAGCACACTCGACTAGAGAAGCAAGACAACTACCTCATGCAGATTTATAGCGTCATACATTGTCTGCCTCTTTGGACAACTCGTGGTCTTGGTATGCAGCTTGAACGTGTTTAATAGCACACTCTGCATATTTAAAGGGAAAGTCGATATGTTGCTATTGTTTACGGCGTTAGCGACATGATGCATATTTACCTACGTGCCCTACTTCTAGAATATTTACGTGTTTTACTTTTAGAATAAAAATTATATTTTGCGATACGACGCATAAAGTGTATGAGAGCACCTTTAATCGTTTCGTCCGAATGAAGGACCTACTAAATAGTGATATTATAGGTTTACTAGCGGGTTTAGTGATACAATATATTGGCAGTGAAAGAATGTTTTGGGTAATTTTTGGCAATTGTTTACGTGGGCGCAGTATTACAAGGCTATTTTTGTAAATAAAATTGGAACGGGCATCATGTATGTAGACGTTTTAGTATTGCTGGATGTATGTGATTTTGACAAAACATGTTCGGCACACCATTGACATGAAGGTTGCGGCTGTGAAGAAATCTAAACATCTTTTTAGGTGCCGTTTTCTTAGTCTGACAAAAACGGTAACCTGACCACCATTGGAAACTCAACTGTGCTTTATGCCCGGTAGTGAAACACGTCCAGGTCATCGCCCTCGACATGATTTGCTGGCGGGGACGACCCAAGTGCAAATAGAACAGCTCGCTACTTATATCTCATAAGGGGTAGTCTCGTAAGGTGTGAACGTAAAGCATTTATTGTCGGTTCAAACCACCACCTACATCCTCCAATACGTAGTATGGGACTTGCGAATTTGAGTCATCCTAAGTGGTTTCCAAGACGACCGCCAATAATAATAATTAATAATAATAAACTTCTATTGCACCGATATCCCCAGGAAGAGGCGCAACATACAAGAGTCGTTGGGCAAAATCATGAACAGGGACGCGATAGTCGTCATTAGAGTAAAGGACCGCCGAATGCTATGGTGGGAATGTAATTTCAAATAAATAAGTCTTGAGATTTTTTACGAAAGGTACCTGTAGTTTCAGATTATTTTTAAGTGACCGGGAGCTGATTCCAGAATTTGGGTGCAGCTACAGGCAAACATTTTTTGCCAATGTTAAGCTTACTGTTAGGAATAAAAAGTTGTTGTGAAACATATGATCTGAGATTCCCGGGGATGTCTGAAAAATGCAGCAAACTAACCAATGCCTACTAGAATCAAGTGACGTGATATGTTTGCATTTACATTTACCCACCATGTTGCGCTGTTCCAATATACATAACAGTATACATTAGTATACGTTCCACTCGGCAGGTGGCACCACTGTACCGATTGAATATCCGCGATACGTGGTGGCGACCCAACCAGCATCCACCGACGCATACGATACGTAACGATCTACGTTTGTGTGGACTTTGTCAATCCATGCGATCACCCCTAGAGTGCGCACCTGTTGCACACAGATATAACACAAGATCGGGTCGCGCAACTAAAAAACACAAACTAGAATTTACCAAGACTGCTGCGACCCTTGATTTGGCAACAAAATAGAATTGGGCTTGTGCCAACGCTTCGGCAGGTCAGACATCCAGAGGTCAAGGGAAGTTAGTGGAACAGCTTCGTTTGAAAGGGGTTCCGGGTCGGTACCAAAGCCCGTCGAAATTGCATAATATTTGTTTTACTTTTCCATACTCACTGGTTGAATAGTATGCTATATAATATATATGTATGAGCTTCCGCTACACAGCAAACTGGGTAATAATACATGTTGGGCCTACGTGTTAAGATGCACCACATACAACTAATAGGAAGATTGAAGACACATGCTACTCAGTGTTCAAAATTACTGCCGACCCGGAGGCCCGAGACCGTCATATATTTCGTTGGGCCGTAACTTTAAAAAAATGCAAGCCCGCAAGATTACAAAAAGAAAATAACGGCAGACTTGTCTAGTATCCGGGCCAACCTCGATTTCACCATTACGACTACACGTTTGCCTAAATGTGATATCTCAGTGTTTTAGTTTTATCATTCAACATCATCCCAGGCATTACGCAGGTATTACGAAAATATTGCGTCTTAGCACACTTTTGAGGCCCAAAGAGCGAGCAGGTTTGCGTCAGTCTGCGCCGCTGCGGCCGTGCGTTACCGCAGTGAGCGATATAGCAGTGTATATTGTTGCAAATTGGGTTGTTCTTTGGACTTCAACCGTGCGCCAAGACGCAATATTTTTGTAACGTAAATATGCATGGAATGATGTTAAATGAATGACAATAAAACATGAGGTATCAAAATTAGGCAAACATTTTGTTATAACGCCGAGGTCGAGGTGGGCCCGGATAGTAGACAAGTGCCAATACTGGTGACGTTTGTGTACTTCCGAACGGGAAATTTAAGCGTGGTACAAAACAAGTTGGAAAAACTATAAAATGTCGAGCTGATCAATGCTGATAGATCGATTGAGTTTAGTTTCGTAGTGCTGGCACTTCCAGCGAGTTCCGCTGAATGTGAAAGAGGCGTCAACACAATTAAACGAGTGAAGAGTTCAAGACTGAGTTTCGAAACCGCATCAAGCCATCCACAATGTCAGCTGTCATCACAATTCAACCGACATGGCTGACTTCAAACCCACATCAGCTATCCACCTGTGGAATACATATGGCGTGAGAATGCCCAAATTCAAATCCGTGTTGGACTGGGACAGTGAGTCACAGCCTGAGTCCAGCTCGGATTCAGTTGGAGTACTGTCAGTGACTCGAGCGAGTGTACTTGGAGCCTGACAGTCCCGCTGCTTCTGCAGATGACGGCAACAGTTCTGAGTAGACCCCTGCAAACATTCGTGTTGTGGGGTTTGTTGTAATTTGCAACATTGATGTTTTTCTGTCAACAATAAACTCTTGCCTATGTTGTCATTTTATATTCGCTGGTTCATTAATCTGAATATCATAAATACGCAGGACAGACTTGGCCTGAACTAGTATATTAAAGGGAATAAAAACATCTATTGCTCGAATTCATGTTATATTACATCCTGCTATCTATTTCCACGTCCACTAAGCCAAACAAAATAAAAAATTCAATGAATTAGAAATTCACATTTTATGGTGTGCATCCGGACATTTTCGAATATGCATATTTTTGGCGAGCTTTTCGGGATGCCGAGATGTGACGTTACTTATGACTCAAACTCGCATCAGGCCGACCCTTTCCATGCATTCAGAGCATGTTTACAAGTATAGCTTTTGGGTCGAAACGGGCGTCAGAACGAGTTATTGTGCAATATTCCGACGTAATACAAACACTAGTCATCATAGAGGAACAAGCAGTTATCTTACGGTTCCACATGAATCGAATTTTATTCAAAACAACGAATGCGAATGGGCATACAAGTCGACTAGGTTTCGCCGAGCATGGGCTCGTTTTCAGAATAATTATATCGAATGCAACCAACGGGAGATGATCTATACCAATAAACATACATAGCAAACATATATTGTATCCAGCTACATAAAGTAACGTGTATAATCTCATAATATCACTAGAATATCGATATATGACGGAGTTGTACAATTTATCATAACAACTTAAATCAGTCAGAGAGTTTCCGTTGGTTCCGCTAGCTCGGTGGGTAGGCGCGTTGGTTACTTGTCATTTATTTTACAATCGGGCGACGCCGGTTCAATCCTGACAGCATGCAAACCTTTGATTTTCTTTACACTTTTTTGTTTATGTTTTCACGAAGTAATATAAACAAAATCATTTTATACTATAATGCACTGTTTGTAAATAATTTTTAATTTTGTAGTAACTTTATTCGCCACAAAAATGAAAATGTGGTCATTATATAACGATGTTTCTAAATGTTATTTATCCAAACAAATATAATGTAATGGATATATAATTTATTAATTGTAAATATATTGTACGGTAATATATTGTAATTATATATGTGAAAACAGATTGAGATCTGTCTGGATAAATACAATTTAGAAACATCGTTATATATAATGACCATATTTTCATTTTTGTGGCGAATAAATAATTACTACAAAAATTAAAAACATATTTACAAACAGTGCATTATAGTATAAAATGATTTTGTTTATATTACTTCGTGAAAACATAAACAAAAAAGGGTAAAGAAAATCAAAGGTTTGCATGCTGTCAGGATTGAACCGGCGTCGCCCGATTGTAAAATAAATGACAAGTAACCAACGCGCCTACCCACTGAGCTAGAAGGACCAATGGAAACTCTCTGACTGATTTAAGTTGTTATGATAAATTGTACAACTCCGTCATATATCGATATTCTTGTGCTATTATGAGATTATACACGTTACTTTATGTAACTGGATACAATATATGTTTGCTATGTATGTTTATTGGTGTAGATTATCTTCCGTTGGTTGCATTCGATATAATTATTCTGAAAACGAGCCCAAGCTCGGCGAAACCTAGTCGACTTGTAGGCCCATTCGCATTCGTTGTTTTGAATAAAATTCGATTTATGTGGAACCGTAAGATAAATGTTTGTTCCTCTATGATGACTAGTGCTTGTATTACGTCGGAATATTGCACAATAACTCGTTCTGACGCCCGTTTCGACCCAAAAGCTATCCTTGTAAACATGCTCTGAATGCATGGAAAGGGTCGGCCTGATGCGAGTGTGTGTCATAAGTGACGTCACGATACCACGTGATCGCCTAGCTCATTAAAATTTCATTTTCCGCGGGAATCGCTTCACAGACGGGCTTAAAATCGAATTTATGCTACAAATGTATTTGTTTAATGTTGTCAAATGTTACATACAATGTTAAACTTTGTGTACACATGGAAAAAGGATTTTAGCTAATGCCTTATTTTTATTTCCTTTAATAATTGCCATGCATTACAGCTTAAAATGTATGCTCGTGTAATTATGTTAATATTTGGACCATCAACGTTTGTGTGGGACCACCAACGTTTGAAAGTTGCAAGTCCGACTGACCACCAACTTTTCAGCTAAAGTGTAGAACACTAATGCTACTTGATAAAGTTACCACGATGGCTACACGGCCATAAAACGGACGGACAAAACTCGTGGAGTTTACAACTTAAGGTAAACCATCAGTTCAGCCTGATTTGTTTAGTTTGTTGTGGCCTCCATGCAGGCGTCAGCAACTAGGTGATAAATTAGGCACTGAATGATAAAACTCAACCCTTTACGTCAAATATGTGCAGGGTCATTGTCACAGTTAAACCTCGATCGTAATAAACGTCAGCATTACGTGTCCAAATATAAATGCGAGTTCTTATTGATAGCGTGGTAATCTGTCCTTGGGACAGCCTGCTATCGACACGTTTACACTTCACCCCCTGGCAGACCTGCTTATTACAACTCCATCTCGACTTCTCTGGGAAGTATTACGCCACGTCACAATTACTGCGCGAAGAATATTCGTTCACATACATTCACCCGTACAATGCAACTCAACGCAAATATACAACCGAGTCAACTGACGAAACGTGGAGTGAACGAAATCGATTGATATTCTTCGGTATGTTGCTGACAGTATCCATTGCGTAACTGTTATCTTCTAACAGGCTGTCACAAAGTGGTTTGAGTAGAATTAGTCTGGCTTAAAATTAAAGGGTTAATCAATAATCTAGGCATGAATTCCATTGTATGGTGCTGCCATCCCTCGGGTGCTTGAATGGAAAATGTTACACTAGGGCCATCTTGCGACCAAAGCGCAAATCATATTATCGGCTGGCTAACAAATTCTATTTGATTAGTTATTATTCTACTTTTACGACTAGGAACGTCAAATTTAGTATCAGTAGAACAGGTTTAACCTAACTGATAACATGGTATTATTGTAAGTCACTTTTATTGACGTTAGAGGAAGTTAGTAGCGTGAATTAAGAAGCTTGTTGATCACGCCGGGCAGGTGAGAATGAATGTTTCACACCTCGTGTCTGAATGGAATTTTTGTTTTACTAAAATAATGTATTAAATTGTGAACTTTAAAATATGTTATTATTATCGTTATTACTGTCTCGATTCAGGGATTCTGATGATACTATATTTAGATGTGAGGAGTTGACGATTGTGTGTTTATTATGCAAGAATGTTTATTTTAAACCCAACGAGTTGAATAGAGTCTGAACGAGGTTCTAAAGATTCGGGAGCGCAGTTTCTAAGATAGTTTAGTTTTAGCCTCGATTATCCAGGCGCCGTGAGATGGCAGCATTGTCCCAACACCACGGCCTGAATTATTAAGCTCCAGCCAATGTTACCGGTAAGGGGCTTTACCCCAGATTCGGGTAGAGACGATGATTGGCTCTCGGGCCAACTGTGAAATAACAAATTAAATACGGATACACTTTTATTAGATAATACTACACTATGACAACTATTCAACATTAAACTTATATTGAAACATGTCACACATAAAATAAACCGACATTAAACTTTTTCGTAGTTTAGTGCCTTTTAAGTGTGCGTCCGATAGTTTTACTATCAGTACTCCGAAAGACACTGTCTCTCATCGTTCTATCGAGGATCGCGCCAAAAGTTGACGACTACTTGCCGCCTTCGCAATCGGGATTCCGACGCGGACGCAGCAGGGCCGACGTAATCTTCGGGTATCGTTGGCTCTGTGCTAAAGCGCAGCGTCAGCACGTATCAATCGAATTCCTCGGCATCGGCCTGAATCGCGCCTTCGACACCATACGTCGCGACAAGCTGCTTGATACGCTACAAACATTCCTCGGCGAGTCGGAACTGCGGATGATTCGCTTCCTACTCGCCGCCACGTCGCTCGAGCCGCGTCTCTCAACAGGCGATTGTCAGTCATTCGCCACATCCATCGGGACGCCGCAAGGCGACAGCCTCAGCCCGGTGTTATTCATTGTGTACCTCGAAGCGGCATTCCGTGACCTTCGTTCGCGCCTCCTGACACGTCCACCAGCCGATGCCACCCTACCACGAGATCGAGCGCATCGCACCAGCTTGCTTGGCGGAGTGGTCGCTGACGATCAACGCGTCGGAAACAGAACGAACAAGTATCAGCCGACACGCTGACCGCATTCAGGAAGAGTGGCGTATGACACGCAAGCTTGGATCGCTCCTCGGTGAAGCCGAAGACGTCGCTCGCCGAAAGCAGCTGGCCAACGTCGCCTTCCGCAAGCTGTGGACACTGTGGTTTAGGCGATCACAGATATCTCTACAGCTGCGGCTACGGCTATACACAACCTTCGTTGTGCCCGTGCTGACGTACAACATGGGTACATGGGGACTCACAGAACTAGATCGTCTGGATGCGTACCACCGTCGTCATCTACGCCAGATCATCGGCATCTGTTGGCCACATCACATTTCCAACGAGGCACTGTACCACCGTTGTCGATGCCGTCCCATCAGCGAAGCTGTCATAACAGCAAGATGGAGTCTATTCGGGCACGTGCTCCGTATGCCACCCGATGCACCCGCTCAGCGAGCCATCGACAACTATTTCGCCGTGGACACAGGTGTCACGACATACATGGGTCGACCGCGAATGACTCTGCCGACAGCGTTGAGCGCGGACCTGCGACGCATAGGTCGTACGCTACGTTGCCGTGCTGACGTCGACGCTCTGCGCGCATTCGACCGCGAGCAGTGGCGACAATTGGGGCTGGCCATTAAAAAAATAAGAATGCATCATATGAATCCATGGAATTGACCGTTTTAAATTATTTATTTACATTTTTAGTATTTTTAGTGCAATTTCTACTGACTTTTTAACGAGTATTTTTTAAAACTTTTTGATCATATGGACATTTTAATTATACATGTATCTATTCATTTAAATATTTTAATTTATTTATATATCTATTTATTCCACTTCTACAAAAGAACTTTGATGGTACATTTCGTGCGGAATGGCACAAGCGAAACAGACGCGAACTACACCACGTCTGCCACGCGAAAGTGAACATAATAATAATAAGTGCCTTTTAATCACATGCATATTCACTAGGTGGCAGCTCTCGAGGCTGTGGAAAATTGACGTTATTTGCTTATGCTCGAGCAAAAACAAAAGACTAAGTATGAATAAGCATGATATAAATACCAAAACAAGGACATATTTAACTAAACAAAGTGCAATCGATGTCTCGCGCAACGGTCGGACTGCTAAATCATATATGTACTCACCAAAGTACAACCAACACGTAATGATCTTGGTGGCCATTTCGGTAGCGTGTCAAACATGTATTTTAGGGTCCTCGGTTCGAATCCCGCAGAGTACTTGAAACTTTTGTTTGTGTTCATTTAGTTTAAGATTCATTTTGTTTTGTATAATATTATTTCGGGTACTATTTCGTAATTTCATTTCGTTATCGAAAACACATAATATCTGGGGGATAGACGTGCTAACTGGCAGTGGCAGTGCGCAGTCAAAACACGATTCTGAGCCAGACTATCTTCCTGGCGAAGTCACGCAGCCATGCGAGAGTCGGTTAGGCGAGACTAATAATTATTAAAACACGGCAAATACGTCACATATAACTTCATAAATTGATGACGAAGCGAGACCAGTTTAGTTTGTGTTAAGTTTTGCTATTGGCTAGTTAGACTTCCGGCGCTTGGACGCCATTAGAGTATTTAAGAGAATTACGGCCATTTTTAACGTCACATGACTGTGAGCGTGTGTTATCTTGTATCCAAGACGTGGGACTTATTCTCGACGTGTTTTGTTGTCTGTGTCTTGAAGTTGTAACTTCATCGATATTTTAAATGCAGTTAACCTTGTTAAGACCGTTCTTCACGTGACGCCTTTCGACGCTCACCGTGTAACGTCATACTGCCGTATACGTCCAGTTTCTTCACGTGATGACCCTCGACGACCGTCGTGCCGATATACGGCCATTCCGTCCTCGTGTAGTCATAGTAGACAGCTACGCATCGACATCTATATTCGTCGGAAATGCCGGTGTTGAGTGTTGCATGCTCCGACATATGCCCTACCCCTGCAACCGGGTTGCGTAATCATTAGAACATATTTATTATACATCTCAGAAGAGGACAAATTGGACATTCTGTGGTTGATGTGCCATGCTTTACAAATATATCAAAAATATTGTCATATCTTGAGAATTGTGGATGTTGTAATATTATACTTACAACATCTCAAAATGCTATCCACGGCATTCAGGTTTTCAACCAAAAATCACTTAAAGTTCTGGGTGAAAACCACATGTATCCTCATTCAAGGCTCTTATTGCACCAGAATGTTGTGCTATATCCAAAGAGATTGAAAATATATGACAGCATTGCAGTATTCACATCTATCTGTCTGATGTAACTATTTTTGACCCTTTACCAATTTCCGCTAAAACTATTTATCTATGAAATTGCTTAAGGGGTGGACACATACAAACCTTCATACAAATCCTATTATGCACCATAAGAGTGTGAAAATTATATATTATGTGGGAGAAGCATCGTGATTCACACTCATATGAAAACTAAATTAATAGCTTCAGAATTATGGATTCTATAGCCTTTTATCTACAACATCTCAAAGTGCAATCCACGCCACTTAGGTTTTCAACAACACAAATTCATTTAAACTTCTGGCTAATAACCTCATGTGTCCACATACAAGGTTCTTGTTGCAACAGAAAGGGACTGGACTTCTGCTACTATTATTTAGGCACTGTCTGTATATTTTCTTGCAGCTATATTATTTTTATGATGATATGATATTCGAATTCGCGTTTTTAAATATGATAAGTTAGTTAGAGTTCAGATTTTAGGATTCAGGATGCTCTGGGAAGTCTACATCAGCCAATTAATATATTTTTTCACATTTAGCAATTATTCTTATTATCAGAACCATTAACGTTTTTTGTTTCGTTTTGTATCAGGTAATATGGCGACTGAACTGTAGAGTGGACTAGAGTAGACTGGTACAGAGGTAGAATAACTGTAACCCTCTCCTTCACAGTGCAACATTTCAAACAACCGGACTCTCCTCACGGTCTATAAGTCACCAGGCATTATCAAATGAAGGAACTGATCATTTAATCAGTCCCCAAACGTATGAATCGTGGCTAACATTGCTAGAAGCTGCCCAGCTATGGATCCATGTCCCAATTCTAGACATTGCCAAATGTGTTACACAGAATGAAACCCCCCAAATCGTTCATCATAGAAAAGGAGGATTTGCACCATCAAACGGGATTTGGAAACGCTGAAGCGGAAATCAGGTGAAAGCTTCATTTTTGAAGCTGGTAACAACAGTTGTACAAGAAAATTACCACCCAGAAGGTCATCATCAGGATAGAGGGTGTAAGACACAGCCTGCATTTTCTGTGGAAATACTAAGTTCATGAAGTGAACAAAGACACAGAAAAAGCTTATCAAAGCTACTCAAATGAGTGTGATAAGAGATTAAGGGAATGTACAGTACAACACTTAGTTGAAGAGATTCTAGCAATTACAAGTCGAGACAGCTGCAGAAGTCCACTACCATGCTTCTTGTTACAAGAACTACACACGAGCATAAACAAAAGACCAGCAGGGCATGGACAATGACGGGGAACAGGAGGAAACAAATACTAATGAATTGCTATCACGTTTTTTCCATCTCTAAGGATGTAGCACAACATTCTGGTGCCGTAGATAGCATTTTGAGATGTTCTAGATAAAATACAACAACAATTCTCAAGGTATGTCAACAGTTTTGACATGGGTGTAAAACATGGCACTCCAGCCACAGTGTGTCCAATTTTCGTACTCTTGATATGTATAATAAATATTTTATAATGGTTTGTGTATGCGCCCCCTTTAGCAATTTCATAGAAAACGTGTCGCAAAAATTTCGATAATGATAAAAACAGTGATTTCTCACTGAAAGCTACCAGTGCTGCAATGCAATCACCGATTTTCCATAACTAGGGATGTAGGCCTTGCCAAAAATCAATTATTATGAGCATTCGTCCTTAAAATGTACCGGTGGCCCAAATTAATGGGCCAGGCTCATAGCCTAAATGTGTCGGTAGGTTAGATCACCGAGTTCGCCACTCACCGTTATTTAATTTCAGTATGCCTACTTCTTACTGCCAATTTGTCAGTCGACTAAATCGCACCTGTTTTCTCAACATGCCAATTTCAAATGTATTTTATTGCAACCGACAAAAGCGTCAGAATACCAAGAAACAGACGGTGGTACGGCAAGAGTAAAGTGTTATTTTAACTTCAAATTTCGAGATTAACACATAATTTCTTCAAGGGTACACTCTCGCCCCATACCTATTCAACGTAGTATTGTACCTCGCTTTAGAGATTGCGATTGATGACAGAGAAAGACTACTCTTTGCAGGCATCGAAACACCTGATATCCGGCCCGTCATCTGTCCGATTGTTCGCTGACACTCTTCACGAAGCAGAACTCATACACCATATGGCAGAAAGAGCTCTTAAACCGACTGGGCTATTGTTCAATCCAAGCAGTGTGACTGTACACCAATCCGGGTGCAAACTGTAATCTACGCACTTTAGATGGGAGTCAAATAGAGAAAGGGCAGGACTTGGGTCCTACACTAACAATATTACATTCGACGGATTTCCACCATAGTGAGACAACGCTGTCTTCGCCTGGCAGGTCGTGTGATGCGCCACGACAAAGTAGCATGTCCATCCATCCGTCCGTCCGTCCGTCCGTCCACCATCCGTCCGTCCATCTATCCGACCATCCGTCCATCCATCCATCCATCCATCCATCCATCCATCCATCCATCCATCCACCCGCCCAGAATAAGGATACGTTTGAGGACTATTGGTAGTGTCCAGCTGAATGTCCTGCACCTTGTGCTTCTGTGTACTGAGGCCACAGTAGAAAATCGCTGTGCAGGACTACGCGAATGGATTAGTCTATAAATAATAGTGCGATCTACTCGTGGTCTGGACACAGTTACAAAGGAATGAGAGTTGGAAAGAGGCGGAAGCTGAGAATAACCGAAAAACGATTGTCTTAGCAGATCCGGGAAAGATTCGGAAGAAGAAAGGGGTGATGAAAAGGTAGAAGGCTGATATATAGCCTGATGCAGGGACGGAGTAACAATATCAGCTGTTGAAGAAGGCGTGATGACAGTGGTAGAACACAACGGCGGATACCCCGGTGATAGAGAGGAGGTTTGTCGCTCGTGACCTGCAGTCTGCGTAGATGTAGGCGCAAACATAGTCGGATGAGTAGATGTGACAGTGGAGTAACAAGCGATTTAACAAGATTTAACAAGATTGCCACCCAGAAAATTAACTCAAGATGGCATATGGACAACCTTTTGGCTTATCGAGGGTCCAATACTTTTTATCTACGTGTATCCCGCCCTTTTAAGGTATGTGTCGATTTTATTTAAAACATATTCACGCTACTAGCACCCACACAATCAACAGATAATCTGTTCCATTCATTTACAGTCCTTTGTGAAAATGAGAACTTTCTTATATCTAATCTACACTGCTCCTTTGTTAATGTAAGTTCATGTCCTCTAGTCCTTCTATCTTTCTTAACTGAGAAACAAATATTTCTGTTAATATTTTCATAGCCATTCATTATTTTAAACACTTCTATCTGATCTTCTCTCAATCTCATGGTCTTCAATGTTGTTAAACCACATTCTTTTAGGCGAATTTCATAACTAAGATCCCTCAGTTTTGGTATAATTTTAGTCGCTCTCCTTTGTACTCTTTCTAGCACATCTATGTCTTTCTTGCGATATGGCCTCCAGGCTTGTATACACTATTCTAAATGAGGTCTCACTATTGTTTCGTACAGCGGTATATATATTAGCTCTTTTTCCTTATACATTATGTTTCGCCTAATTAATCCGAGGATTTTTGAAGCGGCAATACCGCACTGCTCTGAAACCTTCATATCAGCATTAATAGTTAACCCTAAGTCCTTTTCTTTTACAGTAATACTTAGTCCAGAACCTCCCATTGTATATTGTACATCTCCTTTCCCATGTCCTGTGTGGAGGCATTTACATTTCCCAAAATTGAACAACATTTGCCATTTATCAGACCATTTATCAATCTGTCAAGATCATCTTGTAAATACAGTCTATCTTCATCACGTTTATTCCTTCTAAACAATTTTGTATCATCCGCAAATATCAACACCTTGCTTGTTATATCGTCGTCCAAATCGTTGAAATACATTAAGAATAATATAGATCCCAATACTGAAACCTGTGGTACCCCACTCAAAACTGATTTCCAGTTTGAAGCCTCCCCATCAACTACTACCCGTTGTCTTCTGTCAATTAGCCATTTTTCTATCCAGTTAATTAAACAATTTCCTATGCCACGGGCCTTTACTTTAAGCAGTAATCTTTGATGAGGCACTTTGTCGAAAGCTTTCTGAAAATCTAAGTAGATGGTATCTACTGGTGATCCCTCGTCTACCCACTTAGTGATATCTTCCAAAAAACATAACATATTTGTTAAGCATGACCTCGCTTTTAGAAACCCATGTTGAGATGGGTTTAACAAGTTATGTTTTAAAAAAATCCACCATGTGATCTTTAATTAGTCTTTCTAATAATTTGCAAATCACTGATGTTAAACTCACTGGTCTGTAGTTCTCTGACTTGTTTCTGGAACCTTTCTTAAATAACGGTATAATGTTTGCTCCTTTCCTTTCTAAAGGAACCACTCCATCTTCTAATGACAAGTTGAGAATTGATGCAAGTGGTATGTTAATTTGTTCTACAATTTCCAACAGTAGTTTGGGCGGAACCCCATCCACTCCAAGTGATTTATTATCCTTCATAGCCCACATTTTCTTAGCTACCATTTCCGGGGTTACAATTAATTGTCTTAAATAGTCTGATTCTGCCCCCTTGAAATTAGCCTCTGGTATTGGCAGTGAACTAATATCATCCCTGGTAAACACTGAACTAAAATACTCATTCAGGTCTTCTGCCATTAAGAATCCCTCTGATATTATATTTCCAGCACTATCTTCTAGAGGACCGACCTTATCCTGAACTTTCTGTTCGCTCCGAACATATGCATAACAACTCTTGCTGTCTAGTTTTTTATTACAAGCTAAATTTTTGTCATAGCTTCTCTTCGAATTTCGAATTTCAGTTGTAGCTTGGTTTAGTGCTTCTTTACAAATGTTGTTTAAATGTTTCTAATGGCTTCTTTCAATAAATATTTCTTTCTGGACCGTTTCCCTTGTTTTTAAGGGAACAAATTTATCGACGATGCACTCTATTTTACTCTTTAAGATATTCCAGCAGTCTGTTGCTGATTTATTCTTCCGTGTGTTGTTCCAGTCTATCTTTGCTAAAAATGTCCTCATTACCTGATATCTTCCTTTGTGAAAATTTCTCCTGAACTGCTTTTTATTATTTCTTTCTGATTTTATTTTGATGGTAAAATGTATCTGGTTGTGATCACTACACCCCAGTGGCTCGCATAATTTGACATTGTCAACTAATTCATTCTGTGAGGATAAAACTATGTTTAACACATTCTCTCCCCTGGTTGGCTCTAGCACATGTTGAGAAAGGAAACTGTCTTGTACTAAAACTAAATACTTGCGGTTCTCACTCCCCGCACTCTGTAGAGATTTCCATTGTATATGACCATGGTTAAAATCTTCCATAATAATGCAGTCCCGATTGCTAACTTCCCTGATAGCGTTTGTACTTTTCCATTCTCTTCTATGCTTATGTTTGGACTTCGATAAACTAACCCCAACTTTAACGTTTCCAGTAACTATGTTACACCAAACAGCTTCTTCGCAATCTGCTTCTCTTTCTAATTTTATTTCATCAGCCTGGATATATTCTTTAATATATAAAATAACTCCACCTCCCTTTCTTCCTATTCTATCTTTCCAAACATTACATATCCTGTTATTCCCAATTCGGCATCTGATACATCGGTTGTGGCCCATGATTCGGTTATACCTATTATGTGAGGGTCAATATCTTCACCTCGGAAGCTACATCTCTAGGAAAGACCACGCGGAAGTAAATGTACGAGCGAGGATAGGCAAGGCATCAGCAGTATTCCAAAGACATGGTTCAGTAACACCGTCAGAAAGGACATAAAACTACGTATTTACATGTCAATCGTAATACCAACAGCGATATATGCCTGTGAAACGTGGCAGAATACGGCGAGGATATAAAAAAAACTACATATATTCCACCGACTATGTCTCCGGTTCATATTGGGCATATCGTGGAGAGAGCACATCACCAATGAAGAGGTGATGAGGAGGGCAGGTCTGGATAGCCTTCATTACATACTTAAGTCTCGACGACGAAGACTAGCGGGACATATCCTACGCCTACCAAGAGAGAGAACAACACATGTAGCAATGGAATGGGTGCCTGAAGGTGGAAACACAAGGAGAGGTAGGCCGACTAAGACCTGGCGCAAGACATTTAAAGAAGATCTGGCAGAATTGGAAATTACTTGGAATGAAGCCAAAGAAATTGCGAAAGACCGTAGTAGATGGGGAAAGCTCGTCGCCCGATGTCCCGAAAGGAACAGGAGGAACTAAGTCTAAGTAAGTCAATATCTTCTACCATAACGTTTAGTTCACTTCTTATTTACTATTCTCCTTGCATTTAAACAAACGCATTTAT
The DNA here is from genome assembly GCA_020002185.1 of Paraescarpia echinospica. Lineage (NCBI taxonomy): Eukaryota > Metazoa > Annelida > Polychaeta > Sabellida > Siboglinidae > Paraescarpia > Paraescarpia echinospica. The sequence continues at coordinate 75,293,802 of CM034532.1, read as the reverse complement.
ATCCTGATTCAGAACAGTTTTCCAGGCTGCTGTTTGCTGATTTATTTCTGCTGTTGTTATCTATGCCTCCAGTTTCAGGCTTCTCTGTGAATCCCTCCTGCGAATCTAGTTTAAATAGATGCAGTCTGTCCCACTGTCAACAGATTGCAGCAAGTTCTCTGAGAAAACTGCTTTACACTTAGATGGAGGTCATCTCTCATGTACATATCTTCCCTCCCAACAGAGTATCCCCATAAATCTACGAATCCCACCCCTCTTCTTTACACATCTGCTCAACTAGTGCGTTGATCGCCATCCTCTTGCAGTTTCTATATGTTGGCCCTCTTCCTCCCATTACTGGCAACATTCCTGAGAGAATAATATGTTCGACTCTTATTTTCTTTAACTGTCTGTACTTCTGTACTATCCCGGTTGTTCCCTCCCTGTCAGCATTATTTGTCCCTACGTGTACTAGTATAGACCCTCCCTTGCCATGCCCCAATATCTTCTCTACCCTTTCAGTCACATGTTCTATCCTAGCCCCCGGCAAGCAAACAACGACGTCCTCCCCTTCGCTTAGTGTCTTATCCGTTTTTCTCAGAATAGAGTCGCCCATAAACACCCTCTCTTTTCTCAATGCCCCCTCAATCAGTGCCTCAGTGTAGCTCCTTCTCCGGTTTACGTCTGTCTGGTTGTAGTCTTGTTTCCCTGTCTTCTGCTCTCCTGTCACAATCCTGTCCGTTCCATTCTTTCCTGACGCTGTTTCTTTTGTCACCTTTCCTTCTATCATCGTCCCTCCCAACTTCTCTTTTGTCACATTTACTCTCAATTCCTTTCTTCCCGTCATATTTCCTCCCATTGTATTTCCGTCTCTCCTCTCCCGTATCTTTTCCCCTCCTCACTTTCTCCCATGTCACCTTCACGCATGTCACCTTTCCTGCCATTGATCCTCCAATTTCTTCCCCTCCGATCACCTTCCCTCCCCTCAGTCTCCTTTCCTCGGTCTTCTTGCCACTACTCTGCTCCTTCATTCTCACCGTATTCCCAACTATCTCCCTGTCGTCTCTCTTCATTCCATCTGTCTCCTTGCTGTCTCATCTCCATCCCCTTCACAATATCTACCAACCTAGCTACCTCCTTCTCCAGACATTCCACCTTCCAACATCCCACGCACTGAAAGGTAAATCCCTCTTTCTTGGTCTCTGCCCATGACTTCTCACAGCCGTATAGGGCAAAATCCACCCAACTGTGGCAGTCGTCGCATACCAAGTGTCTCTTTGCCTTGACTTGCCGCTTGCAAAGCGCCATATCAGAATTTATTTAATAATAATAACCTAATTAGTTATTTAAAATAGTTTAGTCAACTGTGTTTTACTCATCGCCCTAGCACCCGGAATGGCTTGCATTGGTGTATTCATCGACTTGAAAACAGCTTTTGATACAGTAGATCATGAATTGCTATGTGAATTTTTTTATGTATCAGAGGTATGGCTCATAATTGGATAAGTAGTTATTTATCAAAACGATCCCAATTTGTTTGCTATGATGGATATAACTCCAACTTGTTAAATATATAATGTGGAGTCCCACAAGGCTCAATATTAGGATCTAAATTCTTTAATCTGTATGTAACATTTCCAGACTTGTAAAATATATACTATTTGCCGACGACACTAATTTATTCTGTGCAAGCAAAGATATCAATCAACTTTTTACAACGACATCCACTGTTCTTGACAAAATGTGTAATTGATTTGCTGTAAACAAATTATCCCTAAATGTTTCGAAAACAAGTTACATATTGTTTGGTAATTATACTTTGAATACACATGTTGATATAGCAATCAATGGTATAAATATTGACAGAGTAAGAGTGATTAAATTTCTTGGGGTATTAATAGATGAGAAATTGAATTGGAGAGATCATATAGCAAATGTTAAATCTAAACTCTAAAAGAGTACTGCCATATTGTATAAGTGTAGTCAGCTGATAGACTCGCAGTCTATGCATATTCTGCTCATTGTTTTTACCATACATTAATTACTGTTCTGAAATATGGGGAAACACGTATCCCTCCAATATCAATTCTATTGTCATGCTCCAAAAGAGAGCACTGAGACTGTTATATGGTGCAGGTCGTCTTGACCACACAACCCCTCTATTTTACACGTCGTCTTGACCACACAACCCCTCTATTTTACAGGTCGTCTTGACCACACAACCCCTCTATTTTACAGGTCGTCTTGACCACACAACCCCTCTATTTTACAGGTCGTCTTGACCACGCAACCCCTCTATTTTACAGGTCATCTTGACCACACAACCCCTCTATTTTACACGTCGTCTTGACCACACAACCCCTCTATATTACAGGTCGTCTTGACCACACAACCCCTCTATTTTACAGGTCGTCTTGACCACACAACCCCTCTATTTTACAGATCGTCTTGACCACACAACCCCTCTACTTTACAGGTCACAAACACTGACATTTTTAGATCTTGTACAATTCAAAACAGCTATATTCATGTTCAAGGCACATCACTGCGTGTTACCAGCTAATACACAAAAAACATTTTGTAAAAAGAGATATTCCAGTAACAACACGACTCAAAAATCAACTGATAAGATGTGTTACCTTAAATGTTAGAGCCATGTCTCTTTGTGTATATGGCATAAATCGATGGGATTTTCCGGATGTTAAACTTACTAACATTAAAACAGTGAGATCATTCAGACACAAGTACAAGAAAACAATCATAAATGAATACGTATAGTTTGTGTTAATTATTGAAACTGATTCTGAAATATCAGAATCATATGTATTTTTTTAATTATATTTTTACATTTTGTACTTTGTACATCTTATAATTTCACTAGTGTGATCTACAATAACATATAGTTAGAGGATACATTAACTACAAGGGTTTAACTTCTTGTGTATTCCTAACAACACTACGTATAATACATTATATGTCACAACAAAATCATGTTGAGGCGATTACAACCTATACTGTCTGTTTGGATGTTTGTTTGAATAAAACATATTGAATTGAATTGAATACCTTGGGCCGAATGATGTCTAACCTGGGCGTCAGTGGCAATTTGAAATTTTCGACCGAAGTGATCCCGAACCCAACCAAGCACCGTGTGGCGGGCCATAGGTAACACTTTCTTGGAGGCATGAGTGTTGCCCAATGTCGAAAGGATTTAATTTAGCGTAGTGAGGTAGTGGTCGTGAATGATCACTCCTACCTACCTCTCTCTCTCTGTGATGAACTGGCTTAAATCATCTATCATATGCAAGAATGCTTTCATTGGAGAACCTGCTGCTTGTTTACTCATGATCGATATATGATGGATCATCTGTATCAACTGGAATAGTAGTTTAATCCAGTTGCCACCAGCCTCACCATCTACCTTATTCCGAAAGTTCTTGTAGCGACGATTATAATCCATACTATGATTTTCAATGTTCAGTTTCTCTATCAGTTTGCCGACCGGTTTCGACTGCATAATTTTCTAACGACGAGTTAACTTTTGCAATTATATAGGATTTCAAAACTCATTCAAGATGGTGATAGGTTAACGCCGTTCAGCCAATCAGTGACCGGTTAATTCGACGTAAGTTTTGGTGTCTCCTGTGTTGCCCCGACTAAATTTATCATCATTGTAGTGTAGTTGTGCCAAGTTTGTAAGGAAAGCGTTTGTGCTAATTTAAATATCAGCTGGTTGGAATAACCCGATGAAGATCTATTGTCAGAAAAGGATGTATATATTTAAATGGTAAGTCAAGTCAAGTAAGTCATATTTAAATGCCATTCTGCCACGGCCCCTATGGCTACAATCTATACATGGAGGCCACGCTGTGCCAGTGCATCAACCAATGACATTAAATCCGTATTGTACGAGTTGAACGTGCTTTCCAATTGGAAACGAGAAAGTAGCATGCCCGCTAAGAGATTTACGCTGACGAGGCGACTCTATTATGCCGTGCACAACCTTTGCCTTGCAGTAACCTGTTATATTGTGGTCTGTACCCAGGAATCACCTGGGCTTTGCCGTTCATTCTGTTGGTTTGTAGTGTATATATCAGCAATACTCCTTTCCTATAAAGCAAGAGTCTTAGCTATTGAGCTGGTGGCAGCGGTGGGATTGCCAACCCATCACTGGGCGTAGACCACAGAATACTGGCGTACAGTTTGGCCCAGTCATTGAATCGCAAGTGAATGCGGTTTGACTCAAATGTATATCAAACCCCACGTAAGCCGGGGTGTCACTCTGACACCACCCTGACAGCCATAACAAAACACCGAGGCACATTGTGTCGTTTACGCTCAACACTGGGAGTTATTTAAGTGTCAGTTTCAATATGATACCTGGCACAACATATTTTGTAGATGGTTTTAGCCATGGTTCATTCGCACTCTTTATGCGTATGTTTTTGTACTCAAGATGGGTTAGAAATATTATATAGACCACCACTCAGAGAAACCACGCCATCTTGTGCTTCACCTGGCTCATATACCAAAAAAAGGGACCGACGACGTTCAGCAGCTCTTCCGAAATCCACTGGCAATATGGGTAAACGACGTTGTCCAAGTTTCAAAACGGTCGAAGTTAGATCCGTTCTCTCTCGATTGATAGTCCGATTCTCTAATCATTGGACCATTCACGAGGTTACCGATGTTTGGCCGTTACGTATTGACGTCATGAATGGCACAGCGTCGTAGTCCGATGGACGTCGTTCGAAATCGTTCATCATGTATTCGCTGTTTAGCACAGCAGTGACATTGGCTTTGCTTTCTTGTGAGTACTGTAATGTGTATTTATAATGAACGCTAGTACATGCGGATATTATCGATAACATGGACTTATAATAAGATGGCCTAATAACGATTTATGCCGAAGATTTAGGAAAAGTTCCGATTATGAAGTAAGATCGATTTACGATTTACGCAAGGTAATGACATCACAAGACAACGCAGCTGTGTACTTCATGCGTTATTATTATGTGCGCGTATTTGTGTGCGCGTGTGTGTGCATTTGTATATGCGTGCGTAACATATTTTCATGAACATTAATCAGGATATAACACAAATATGTTTAATGTAGCAAATATACCGTGTTTAATAATAATATTGAATGGTGGTTGTAAAGGCAAAACACATAACTACGACATGATGCTAGCCCGACTGCATGAACGACCGAAGTCAAATGCACATCGTGTTCGGTACTACCTAGTTAATATCACAATTACGTCGTAACACGTCACACTAATTATTGACACACTGAATGTCATGAAAGTCTGAATCCATTACGTAATATAATTAATATAATAATCAAATCTGTTTTAATTAACTAGATTTTATCTCATATATCACCACCAACAAACGAACAATTATTCACCGTCGTACTCCTGGTCACCAGAAGGTCTAATGTTACGCAAGAGTCAGGATTGTGTTAGGGCACACAACAACTCAATAACAAAATGAATACATAGAGTAATAATGCCACATTCACCTTAGCCTAGATGATGCGTTAAGACCTCTACGTTCCACAAACGGTGTTGTCTTTGCCTCATTATGCTTAAACACGACATTGACAACTATCCAGCATAGAAGCAGTGTACGACAACCCGATCAGTGTTACCCCATACATTCACTCTGTTTGTCATGGTTGCATAGAAGCAGTGTACGACAACCCGATCAGTGTTACCCCGTACATTCACTCTGTTTGTCATGGTTGCATAGAAGCAGTGTACGACAACCCGAACAGTGTTACCCCCTACATTCACTCTGTTTGTCATGGTTGCATAGAAGCAGAAGCAGTGTCCGACAACCCGAACAGTGTTACCCCCTACATTCACTCTGTTTGTCATGGTTGCATAGAAGCAGAAGCAGTGTACGACAACCCGAACAGTGTTACCCCCTACATTCACTCTGTTTATCATGGTTGCATAGAAGCAGAAGCAGTGTACGACAACCCGAACAGTGTTACCCCCTACATTCACTCTGTTTGTCATGGTTGCATAGAAGCAGAAGCAGTGTACGACAACCCGAACAGTGTTACCCCCTACATTCACTCTGTTTGTCATGGTTGCATAGAAGCAGTGTACGACAACCCGATCAGTGTTACCCCCTACATTCATTCTGTTTGTCATGGTTGCATAGAAGCAGTGTACGACAACCCGAACAGTGTTACCCCCTACATTCACTCTGTTTGTCATGGTTGCATAGAAGCAGTGTACGACAACCCGATCAGTATTACCCCCTACATTCATTCTGTTTGTCATGGTTGCATAGAAGCAGTGTACGACAACCCGAACAGTGTTACCCCCTACATTCACTCTGTTTGTCATGGTTGCATAGAAGCAGTGTACGACAACCCG
>CM034532.1:75199931-75282431 GCA_020002185.1 Paraescarpia echinospica | reverse complement strand
CCTGGATAGATTCTTTAATATATAAAATAACTCAACCTCCCTTTCTTCCTATTCCATCTTTCCTAAACATTACATATCCTGTCAGTCCCAATTCGGCATCTGATATATCGGTGGTGGTCCAGGATTCGGTTATACCTGTTATGTGAGAGTCAATATCTTTTACCATAATGTTTAGTTCATTTATTTTGTTTACTATACTCCTTGCATTTAAACAAACACACTTATATTCAGCTTCAGAAAAGTTTTCCAGACTGTTCTTTACTGATTTATTTGTGCTGTCTTTATCTATGCCTCCAGTTTCAGGCTTTTCTGTGAGTCCCCCCTGCGAATCTAGATTAAATAGATGCAACCTGTTCCACTGTCAACAGATCGCAGCAGGTTCTCTGAGAAAACTGCTGTCCCCTTTCCACTAAGATGAAGGCCACCTCTCATGTACATATCTTCCATCCCAACAAAGTATCCCCATAAATCTATGAATCCCACCCCCTCTTCTTCACACATCTGCTCAACTAGTGCGTTGATCGTCATCCTCTTGCAGTTTCTATACGTTGCCCCCCCCTTCCTCCCATTACTGGCAAAATTCCTGACAGAATAACCTGTTCAACTCTTGTCTTCTTTAGCTTCCTCACTAATTGTCTATGCTTCTGTACTATCCCAGTTGTTCCCTCCCTGTCTGCGTTATTAGTTCCCACATGTACCAGTATAGACCCTCCCATGCCATGTCCCAATACCTTCTCTACCCTGTCAGTCACATCTTCAATGCTAGCCCCCGGTAGACAAACAACGACGTCCTTCCACTCGCTCAGGGTTTTGTCCGTCTTTCTCATAATGGAGTCGCCCATAAACACCCTCTCTTTCCTCATTGCCCCCTCAATCACTGCCTTAGAGTAGCTCCTTCTTCGGTTTGCATCTGTCTGGTTGTTGTCTTTTCCCCCTGTTGTCTTCTCTCCTGTCACAGTCTCTTCCGATCCATTCGTTCCTGTCACTTTTTCTCTTGTCACCTTTCCTCCTGTCAGCATCCCTTTTATTGACTTCTCTTCTATCACATTTGCTCTCACTTCTTTTCGTCCCTTCATATTTCCTCCCATCTCATTTTCTTCTCTCCTCTCCCGTCCCATATTCCCTCCCTCCTTCTCTACGGTAACTTTCTCCCCTGTCACCCTCACGCTTGTCACGTTTTCTGGCGTCGATTTTCCAATTTCTTCCCCTCCAATCACCTTCCCTCCTCTCAATCTCCTTTCCTCAGTTTTCTTGCCACTGCAATTCTCCTTCTGTCTTGTAGTATTCTCACCTCTCTCCCTGTTGTCTCTCTCCATTCGACCTGTCTCCTTGCAAATTCCCATCTCCATTCCCTTCACAATATCTGTCAACCTAACTATCTCCTTCTGCAGACACTCCACCTTCCAACACCCAATGCACTGAAAGGTGAAGCCTTCCTCCATGGTTTCTGCCCATGACTTCCCATAGCCGGACAATGCAAAATCTACCCAGCTGTGGCAGTGATCGCACACCAAATGTCGCTTTGCCTTGACTTGCTGCTTGCAAAGCACCATTTACCTATCAGAATTTATTTAATAACTTAACTAACTTAGTAATAGTAGTAGTAGTAGGTTTTATTTGGAATTGTATAAATCATACATACAAATATAAACAATTCGTAAAACAATTGACAAAACGATATACAATTCCAAGTTGACAGCTGAGCCAATTAAGGCTGTAACCAGTTTGTTTTAATTATTCCAATATAAGATGATAATGATTACGTAAACTAGTCGCCGTCATCCCAAACATAACTATTACTAACAATGATTTCACGTGTAGTGTTTTGGTTACGTTGCTATAATTAATTGAACATATATGTAAATTTAATAACATTAATATTATATGATAAATGTTCACATAAGTAGTCTTGCGGAAAGAAAAAAAAACATGTGGTTATGCCAAACCTCAGCAATGGTACAACACCTAAGTAGAATAACATTATATGAAACACATATGTCAGACGTTTCGGGGTGGAATGAAATTAAACTAGAACACCATACCCCATTACAACATTTGCCTTTAATGATAATATAAAACTATTTAAATTGGGTTTATTTTGTATAACAGTTGGAATTGTATTCCAGATCGTCGGACCTTTACATAGCAAACTATTCGAAGATCTTTGAGTAGAACTGATAATAGGACGTATATTACAGTCTTTGTCTTGTTTTGTAAAAGTGAATGTAAAAATATCCGATAATGAATGTGGCAGACTACCGTGGACATTATTATACATGAATTTTCCAACTTCAATTTCATAAATATCATGCAATTGTATTATATTTAAACATGTAAAGAGGGGATGTGAATGTTCCCAATAGTTTGTTTTAAGAATGGAACGAACTATTTTTTTTTATGTAATGAATACTTTTTCGATATGTGTTTTGTATGTGGATCCCCACAAAATGATTCCGTATGTCAAGTAGGGGTAAACTAAAGTGTAATAAATTGTTTTAAGTGCAGCTACTGGAAGGTAGCGGTTAACTTTATTAAGTATGTATAAAGCACTAGTTAGCTTGTTTTTGCATGCATTTATATGTTCATGCTAATAAAGTCTGTCGTCTATACGAAGGCCTAGAAATGTTATACATTTTGTTCGCTGAATTATATTATTAGCTATCGCTAATAGTAATTCTTCGTTCTGAGCAGGACGAGATCTAAAAAATAACGTGCATTTTGTCTTAGAAATGTTTAAAGATAGTTTATTGGCACGAAACCAGTCAGCTAATATTTCAAGTTCGTTATTCATATCTTTATATATTTCATTAATTTGTTTTCCAGTTTTATATATAGTAGTGTCATCAGCAAACAATATTGTTTTGCACATATTTACACAGAATGGAAGGTCATTAATATATAATATAAACAAAAGCGGACCGAGAATAGACGCCTGTCGGACACCGTGTGTGACATCCTGCTGAAGTGAGTCACTAGAACTGAACTTAACATACTGTTTCCTGTTTGAAAGGTAACTCTTAAACCATTTGAGTAGAGTACCCCTTATACCGTAATATTCAAGTTTGTGTAATAGGATTTGGTGGTTGATAGTATCGAATGCTTTACTTAGATCCAGAAAAACAGCAAGGACCGAGTCCATATTGGTTATTGTTCAATATATTGTTTTTCTGTATAAAATCATAAGTTCTTCTATATACAACTTTTCCCAGTATTTTAGAAATTGAAGGTAACAAAGATATTGGTCTATAATTAGAGAAGTCATCAGTACCTTTAGACTTATAAACAGGTATAATTTTTGCTATTTTTATTTCGTCAGGCACTATTCCCTCTCCTATTGATTGATTTAATAAAATAGTTATTGGTAAGGCTATTTGCTCACCAAATAATTTCATGAGACGGGGACTAAAATTGTCATATCCAGAACTGGTCTTAGGTTGGAGAGACATTACAATTTGCCTGATTTCATTTACATCGGTCGGACTCATGAAGAGACTTCCTGGATTTTGTTTAGGACAATTCTGAAGATATTTAGTCAATTGCTCTTTAGGTTGAGGGATTGCATTTGCGTGGTTTGAACCAACATTAGTAAAAACATTACAGAATATATTCGAAATTTGATGAAGGTCCTTAATTATACCGTTATTATATTTAAAGTGTGACGAAATGCCTGATTTATCGTTGTTTTTACCAATCATGGTTCCAAGTAATTTCCAAGTTTTTTTAGAGTCGTTCTTAAATGTTTTTAACTCATTCGCATAGTATGTTGTTTTGGCAATTTGTTTCAGTTTATTATACATATTTCTATAATGTACATAACGGATATAAGTAGAATGTGTCTTAGATTTGCCGATACATTTCCTATAGAGTTTGTTTGATGTTACTGACGATTTTAATAGACCTTTCGTCATCTATTCATTCCGTATTACGTATTTGGGATTAACTTTAGCAATTTTCTCCGGCGCGAATGTTTGAGTAACATAGTTAAGTTTGTTAGTGAATTCCCTGAACGCATTATCTGTATCTAACTGGTGTAAATACGTCCAATCAATTTCGCGTAGTGTAGATGTTATATGACCAATGGATTTGTCAGACATAGGTCTATGTTTGAATATTAACGGCTCATTTGACTTTTTACAAGGCTTCTGCTTGCCAATTAAACAGAATATAGGTAGGTGATCAGATATATCACTATATAATATGCCAGAATGAACAAATGGAGTTGTATGTCGTACATATATGTTATCTTTATAAAGACTGTTTCCTGTGTACTACAGCACACTTTATGTTACAGATTTCAATTACACAGCCGACTATTTATCCTATCACGAACGGTAACATTACCGGTAGTGACCTAATTTAAATACAATCAATTACGTTACGTTAGGCTGCTTTATTTAGGTTACGCCGACCGACTGTCGTCCTTGCTTAATTTTAACAACAATGTTACCTAATCAAAATATCTAGCAAGTACTGGCTTACACAGATATTATCTTATGTAAATAGTTTGATGGTTGTTACTTTATCTCCTATATATTCTATCACATAATCAGGTTTGTTAAATCTTGTTTACAACTTATCGAAGGCTAAGTTACCTTATTATCACTCACTATACTAAGGTGTTCTAAAATACTTTAACTAACTAACTTTAAGCACAGCTGCTACTCAATATATGTTTACTGCAACTTTTTGAATGATATTAAGGCAAGAATAATACTTATCAATCAGTAATTCCACTTGTTTATCAACTTTTCTGCACCACCAATTTCTACGATCTATCTATCTATCTATTTGTTACACTTATTAAACACACTACGTGATACTATCTCAGGAAGAACAGGTGACACGTGGTTGTTGGCAGAGAAGCTAACAAGTATGCATTTATACGGGTTTCTTTTTTAGTTCACTATAAGTGCGTACACCGAGATGCCTGCATGAACGGCGCGACCTGCATCGACTTATCAGGTCAGAAAGACATAAAGTGCACATGCGCAGTCGGATGGAGGAGCTTTCGTTGTGAACGTAAGTGCACTGATGACCTTTGTTTCGTGGTTCCAATACGGCTAATTTCAGAAGGATTTAGACAACTGAATCGCATAGGGCATTGAAAAATTCGTCGTTTTTTATATGTTAAATATGCGTGGCTTCGTTACAGAAAAGATCAGTTGCCTAGACATGCATTGTCAAAACGGAGCGACTTGCACTAACACAACGACGGGATACGACTGCGCCTGTCCGCTGTCTCACATTGGCACACACTGCGAACGTAAGTGGCTTTTGACATGACATCACATTTAGATTTGTGAATGAACAGCTTCAGTAGTGATTTCCAGCGACATGCACATCACGCGCGCGCGTGCGCGTGCATACACACACACGCACGCACACATATACTGATTATTGTCACACGCCCCACAATTGTATTAAGAACCATGATGAAATAATCAATATATTTCAAATAATACTTTATATCCTATATATATATATACATATATATATATATATATGTGTGTGTGTGTGTGTGTGTGTGTGTGTGTGTGTGTTTGTGTATATATACATTGTATATTTATTAGTAAGCGGTTTACGGCATCACAAATGAACATTTCGAAGACAAAAGTGATGCTAGAAAACGACACGCCAATATATATCACGACGCAGATATAGAACGTAGAAAGCTTCGTCTACCTGGGACAGCGTTAGAGCACCAGGGACAAAAACAAGACAAGGAGATTCAAAGAAGAATCACGGTCGGCTGGACAGCATTCGCCAAACACCGCGACTTATTCAATGGTAACTTTGGAACCTGGTTGAAGAGACAAGTCAGTCCGGGTGTTGACCAGTGAAGCGTGCATTGAGGTCCGCACGATGTGTTATTGCATTTTTGTGACCTTCCAACCCTCTAGGTCAATAATCCGAGTGATGCCACCCAGGCATCCCTGAGCGTTTTTGTATAAACCTGTTAATATGCAAATTAGTTATCGACTTTAAAATATATACTACTTTTCTGAATGTCTCGAATTGGAAACATCCAAACAATCAAAATGATGTGATCAAACGCATGTTTCCATGGTATCTGGTTATAATTACGTCAGTGAACAAATTATAACATGCAAATTTGTCGCATGAATATGCAAATTAGCTATGACCAATAAAACCTCACGAGTTTGATTTGTCTCCTCAGTGGCGAGCGGTAAGCACAACGAACCGACTTAAATGTACAAACATGCAAATGGGATATCATTTGAAAGCCCTATATATCTCCATCACAACGAGGCCTGTCGAAGAACTGCCAAATGGTGCAATCAGCGTGACTTCAAGGTCAAACAAGGTCACCGTCAAATGATTATTTTTTGAACTTGTGCGCTTCAGTAAACGACTTAAAATCACAATGGTTGCATATCTACTCTCTTTAATAAAGAAATGGCCATGTCATATATGTTTGGCATGTTTATTCTATGTCCGTCAAGATGAGATATGATATGGGGCTGGAACCCGGTATAGTCAGTGTGGAGCTAAGGTCAAACAAGGTCACCGCGTGAAAGGATGAATATTCGAACTTTCGCAATAGAGCGAATGTCACAAATTTACAATTACTCTGTATATACTTCATTTCTATGGTTACATCAAAAACAACGTAAAAAAACAATTTCTTCCCGTCAAAATGAGATATGAATTGGAGGTGACAGTTGATGGAGTTTGCGTGGAGCGACGATCAAACAGTGTCACTAAGTGTGAAATTTTCAAAATTATATCTACGTTTCCTTCCGACTCTTGGTCATGCTATAAACCTTTGGAAAGCCCACTATCGCCCCGTAAATACAGGATACTACGGGGAGCTGTCAAATGGTGTAGTAATTGTTGAGTGAAGGTCAGGCGAGGTCACCACCAAATGATTCCTATTCCGCAGACGTTGTACTATTACAATGTTTGCATATCTACTTTGTCCGCCTACACTAGACCATGTTATACACCTATGCGTATTGTATCCCCGTTAAAATTATTGGCGTGGAATTGTAAAGTGGTGGTCTAACTGTGGAGTGAAGGTTGAACAAGATCACCGTCAAAAGATGCATTTTCGAAAATGTGCCATTCCGCAGATTGTAGGCCAGCCAACGTGTGATGTTATACTTTTAACTGCATCTTTTGCATCACCCATGGGATGAGAAAATAGATGTGGGTGGATGCCACCCTCATTTTTTTATTTGAATGTCATTTTGAGGGTCACAAACTCAAACTTGTGTCAAAATAACTATATTAATTAACTGATATATTGTTGTGCACATGACGGCCTGTTCACGTCCCATGTCCACCCACAGCCACCTGAAGAGGGCGTCTGCAGATGAACCAGTGGACTGGTCAATCAAGTAAAAGTTTGGTATGCTATGCTATCCGAATAATGCTACAGCGCATCCTGGGTTGATGGAATATTTTATTCCTTTGGCAGAATATCTCTCTCATTGCCTCGATAACGGAGACCACCTACGCTGCAACTCTAGTCACAAAGGACAATGGGGATGCGTTCCAGGAGTTGATTGAAGTATCGCGAATCCATATCCAAATGGATGTGTGAATGCTGTTGCGAGCCTGGTTACTAATGGTCATACTGGATCTATCATGTCATAGTTGCATCTACTGACTACAGATGAGGTGTCTGAAGTGTCCAACACTTCCTTTCAACCTGGATAGTGGAGCTTTGCAACCTTGAGAGAAATGCATCGCGATGGAAATATTTCCAGTTTATTAGCACCTTGTTGTCCCATGTTGCTTTCCCCAGAGTCCTGCTATCACGATTCTCTCTTGTGGATTATTTGATTCTGCTGGCAGTTAGGCCACCACAACTCCATGCCATGTCTCATTTTGACGAGGATACAATACACATAGGTGTATAACGTGGCCTTGTGTAAGCGAACACAAAGTAGATATGCAAACATTGTATTTGTACAACGTTTGTGGAATGGCGCAGTTTAGTTCATCACTTGTTGGTGACCTTGCTTGACCTTCACTCCACAATTACTGCACCACTTGATAGCTCCCCGTGGTATATCGTATTTACGAGGAGATAGTAGACTTTCCAAAGGTGTATGACATGGCTATGAATAGGTAGGTAACATAGATATAAGCCACAATTGGTATTGTATAACGTTTGAGGGATGGTGCAATTGCGAACATTTATCACTTGACGCTGATAATGTCTGATTGTCGCTCCACACACACTGCAACAACTGACACCTTCAAGTGCCATCTCATTTTGACGGGAAGAAATTGGTCTACATGGTGTGTCCATAGAAATGAAGGTGCTATAGAGTTATTGTAACTCTATGACGATCCCGGTATTGCAAACGTTCGAATATTCATCATTCATCATCACGGTGACCTTGTTGAACCTTAGCTCCACACTGACTAACCTGGGTAACAGCTACATATCGTCTCTCGTTTTGACGGGGAGACAATAAATGTTCCCAAAATATGATATGACCATTTTATTATTACAGAAAGTGCATATGTAATTTTAAGACGTTTGCGGAAGAGCACAATTTCGATTTTTGAATTTGATGGACGGTGATCTTGTTTTACCTTGGAGTCACGCTTACTGCATCACTTGGCAGTTCTGCGACACGCGTCGTTGCGATAGGGATATCTAGGGCTTTCACAAGATATACCATGTGGGTGTTTGTAGGGGGGCGGGGGGACACTTAAGTCAGTGCGTTAGGTAGTGCATACCGCTCGCCTACTGAGGAGATATAAACGAAAATCGTGAGATTATATTGGTCAGAGCTAATTTGCATATTCATGCGACACATTTGCACACTACAATTTGATCACTGACGTAATCGTAACCAGATACCCTGAAACATGCGTTTGGACACATCATTTTGATTGTTTGGATGTTTACAATTCGAGATATTCAGAAAAGTAGTATATATTTTAATGGCGATAACCAATTTGCATATTAGTGATTTATATAAAAACGGTCAAGGGTGCCTGGGTGGCATCACTCGGATTATTGACCTAGAGGGTTAGAAGGTCACAAAATGCAAAAAAAAAACATCGAGCAGACCCCAATGCATGGTACACCTTCAAAGGGGCGTTTGACTGCCGGACTAAGTCTACAACTCATGCGTACTTTCAGCGATGACATATTACGCGGAAACATGGACATTCACCAACCAGGCAAAGAACAAGATAGCAGCCGCACAAAAAAATTTGAAAGAAGGATGTTAAACATCACATATCGGGAGAGAAAAACAAACATCTGGGTAAGTGAGAAGGCAAAGGTCATAGACGTGATAGAACAAATCAAAAGACAGAAGTGGATCTGGGCAGGACACATCAGTAAATTACGAGATAATCGATGGACATCGCGAATTACACAACCTGGAGACTTTACGAAGGGAAACGATCTAGAGGAAGACCGGCGAGACGGTGGAGAGACGAATTAAACAAGTACTAGCCATCTAGCTGAGGATAGCGCACCACAGGCATATTTTGAAACGACATGCTGAGGCCTTTGCCCAACCACGATACACTACGACTGCACAATATATGTGCGTGTGCGCATGCGTGTGCGTACGTGTGTGTGTGTGTGAGTGTGTGTGTGTGTGTGTGTGTGTGTGTGTGTGTGTGTGTGTGTGTGTGTGTGTGTGTGTGTGTGTGTGTGTGTGTGTGTGTGAGTGTGTGTGTGTGTGTGTGTGTGTGTGTGTGTGTGGTGCAGAAAAGTTGATAAACAAATGAAATTACTGATTGATAAGTATCATTCTTGCGTTAGTATTATTCATAAAGTAGCAATAAACATACATTGAGTAGCAGTTGTGCTTAAAGTTAGTTAGATAAAGTATTTTAGAACACTTTAGTCTAGTGAGTGATAATAGGGTAAGTTAGCCTACGATAAGTTTGTAAACAAGATTTAACAAACGTCATTATGTGGTAGACTATATAGGTGATAAAGAAGCAAACATAAAACTACTTACATAAGATAATATCTGTGTAAACCAGTACCTGCTAGACATTTTGATTAGGTATCTTTATTGGTAAAATTAAGCATTTGCGATAACCGGGCGAACTAAGTTTAAGTAGCTAGTGTCCCACGCAAGGGCGCGGCATACCCTAATTAAATAAGGCAGTCCAGCGTAAAGTAATTGATTGTATTTAAATTAGGTCTCTACTGGTAACGTTGGCATTTCTGAAAGGATAGATAGTCAGCTGTGACTATAACTAAAAACTGTAACTGAAATAAACAAGGCAACTTTACGTAAAGTGTAACATTTGTGCACAGCAAACAGTCTTCTTAAATACTACTCAGACAGTGAATAGTATAAACACAGTTGACATAACTATTTTAAATAGCTAATTATATTATTATTATTAAATAAATTCTGATATGGTGCCTTGCAAGCGGCAAGTCAAGGCAGAGACACTTGGTGTGCGACGACTGCCATAGTTGGGTGGATTTTGCCTTATCCGGCTGTGGGAAGAGGGGCAGAGACCAAGGAAGGGGGATTTACCTTTCAGTGCGTGGGATGTTCGAAGGTGGAATATCTGGAGAAGGAGGTAGCTAGGTTGGTAGATATTGTGAAGGGGATGGAGATGAGAATTAGCAAGGAGACAGATGGTATGGAGAGAGACGACAGGGAGAGAGTTGGGAATACTGTGAGCCTGAAGGAGCAGAGTAGTGGCAAGAAGACCGAGGAAAGGAGACTGAGAGGAGGGAAGATGATCGGAGGGGAAGAAATTAGAGGATCAACGGCAGGAAAGGTGACAATCGTGAAGGTGACATGGGAGAAAGTGACCGTAGAGAAAGAGGTAGGAGGGAAAAAGAGACGGGAGAGGAAATATGGAAATGCAATGGGAGGAAATATGACGGGAAGAAAGGAATTGAGAGTAAATGTGACAGAAGAGAAGTTTGGAGGGACGATGATATATTAGGAAAGGTGACAAGAGAATCAGCGCCAGGAAAGAATGGAACGGACAGGATTGTGACAGGAGAGCAGAAGACAGGGGAACAATATTACAACCCGACAAACGTAAACCGGAGAAGGAGCTACTATGAGGCAGTGATTGAGAGGGCATTGAGAAAAAAGAGGGTGTTTATGGGCGACTCTATTCTGAGAAAGACGGATAAGACACTAAGCGAAGGGGAGGACGTCGTTGTTTGTTTGCCGGGGGCTAGGATAGAACATGTGACTGAAAGGGTAGAGAAGGTATTGGGGCATGGCAAGGGAGGATCTATACTAGTACACGTAGGGACAAATAATGCTGACAGGGAGGGAACAACCGGGATAGTACAGAAGTAGAGACAGTTAGTGAGGAAGTTGAAGAAGACAAGAACAGATTATTCTCTCAGGAATTTTGCCAGTAATGGGAGGAAGGGGCCAACATATAGAAACTGCAAGAGGATGGCGATCAACGCACTAGTTGAGCAGATGTGTAAAGAAGAGGGGGTGGGATTCGTAAATTTATGGGGATACTTTGTTGGGATGAAAAATATGTACATGAGAGATGGCCTCCATCTAACTGGAAAGGGGTCAGCAGTTTTCTTAGAGAACTTGCTGCAATCTGTTGACAGTGGGACAGGCTGCATCTATTTAAACTAGATTCGCAGAGGGGATTCACAGAGAAGCCTGAAACTGGAGGCATAGATAACAACAGCAGAAATAAATCATCAAACAACAGCCTGGAAAACTGTTCTGAATCAGGTTATAAATGCGTTTGTTTAAATGCAAGGAGAATGGTAAATAAGAAGTGAACTAAACGTTATGGTAGAAGATATTGACTTACTTAGACTTAGTTCCTTTTGTTCCTTTCGGGACATCGGGCGATGAGCTTTCTCCATCTACTACGGTCTTTCGCAATTTCTTTGGCCTCATTCCAGGTAATTTCCAATTCTGCCAGATATTCTTTAAATGTTTTGCGCCAGGTCTTAGTCGGCCTTCTTCTCCTTCTGTTTCCACCTTCAGGCACCCATTCCATTGCTACATGTGCTGTTCTCTCTCTTGGTTGGCGTAGGATATGTCCCGCTAGTCTTCGTCGTCGAGACTTAACTATGTAATGAAGGCTATCCAGACTTGCCCTCCTCATCACTTCTTCATTGGTGATGTGCTCTCTCCACGATATGCCCAATATGAACCGGAGACATCGTATCGCTGTTGGTATTACGATTGACAAATAAAGACGTAGTTTTATGTCCTTTCTGATGGTGTTACTGGACCATGTCTTTGGAAAACTGCTGATGCCTTGCCTATCCTCGCTCATACATCTACTTCCGCGTCGTCTTTCCTAGAGATGTAGCTTCCGAGGTGAAGATATTGACCCTCACATAATAGGTATAACCGAATCATGGGCCACCACTGATATATCAGATGCCGAGGTGGGACTATCAGGCTATGTAATGTTTAGGAATGATAGAATAGGAAGAAGGGGAGGTGGAATTATTTTATATGTTAAAGAATCTATCCAGGCTGATTAAATAAAATTAGAAAGAGAAGTAGATTGCGAAGAAGCTGTTTGGTGTAACATAGTTACAGGAAACTCAACGTTAAAGTTGGGGTTAGTTTATCGAAGTCCAAACATAAGTGTAGAAGAGAATGAAAAAGAAAAAAACGCTGTAAGGGAAGTTAGCAAACGGGACTGTATTGTTATGGGAGATTTTCACCATGGTCATATACAATGAAAATCTCTACAGATTACGGGGAGTGAGGACCACAAGTTTTAGTTTTATTACAAGACAGTTTCCTTTCTCAACATGTGTTAGAGCCAACCAGGGGTGAGAATGTGTTAGACATAGCTTTTTCCTCACATAATTAATTAGTTGACAATGTCAAATTATGCGAGCCACTGGGAAGTAGTGATCACAACCAGATATATTTTACCGTCAAAGTAAAATCAGAAAGAAATAATAAAAAGCAGTTCAGGAGAAATTTTCACAAAGGAATATATAAGGTTATGAGGAAATATTTAGCAAAGATAGACTGGAACAACACACTGAAGAATAAGTCAGCAACAGAATGCTGGAATATCTTAAAGAGTGTAATTAAGTGCATCATCGATAAATGTGTTCCTTTAAAAGAACAAAGGAAACTGTCCAGAAAGAAATACTCATCAAAAGAAGGCATTAGAAAAATTAAGTACAAACAAACGATGTGGAAGTCATATAGACGTACTGGAAATAACGAAGACTACAATATTTGTAAAGAAGCACTAAACCAAGCTACAACTGAAATTCGAAATTCGAAGAGAAGCTATGAAAACAATTTAGCTTGTAATATAAAACAAGACAACAAGAGTTGTTATGCATGTGTTCGGAGCGAACAGAAAGTTCAGGATAGGGTCGATCCTTTAGAAGATAGTGCTGGAAATATAATATCAGAGGGATTCTTTATGGCAGAAGACATGAATGAGTATTTTAGTTCAGTGTTTACCAGGGAAGATATTATTTCACTGCCAGTACCAGAGGCTAAGTTCAAGGGGGCAGAATCAGACTACTTAGGACAGTTAATTGTAACCCCGGAAATGGTAGCTAAGAAAATTAGGGATACGAAGGATAATAAATCACCTTGAGTGGATGGGATTCCGCCCAAACTACTATTGGAAATTGTAGAACAAATTAACATACCTCTTGCAACAGTTTTCAACTTGTCTTTAGAAGAGGGAGTGGTTCCTTTAGAATGGAAAGAAGCAAACATTATATCGTTATTTAAGAATGGTCCCAGAAACAAGTTAGAGAACTACAGACCAGTGAGTTTATCGTCGGTGATTTGCAAATTATTAGAAAGACTATTAAAAATCACATGGTGGATTTTCTTGTTAAACATAACTTGTTAAACCCATTTCAACAAGGGTTTCTAAAAGCGAGGTCATGCTTAATAAATATGTTATGTTTTTTGGAAGATATCACTAAGTGAGTAGACGAAGGATCACCAGTTGATATCATCTACTTAGATTTTCAGAAAGCTTTCGACAAAGTGCCACGTCAAAGATTAGTGCTTAAACTAAAGGCCCATGGCATAGGAAATGGTTTAATTAACTGGATAGAAAAATGGTTAATTGACAGAAGAGAACGGGTTGATGGGGAGGGGCTTCAAATTGGAAATCAGTTTTGAGTGGGGTACCACAGTGATCAGTACTGGCACTTATGTCATTCTTAATATATATATCAACGATTTGGACGATGGTATAACAAGCAAGGTGTTGACATTTGCGGATGATACAAACTTGTTTAGAAGGATTAAACGTGATGAAGATAGACAGTATTTAGAAGGTGATCTTGACAGATTGATAAAATGGACAGAAAAATGGCAAATGTTGTTCAATTTTGGGAAACATAAATGCCTCCACACAGGACATGGGAACGAAGATGTACAATATACAATGGGAGGTTCTGTACTAAGTGCTACTGTAAAAGAAAAGGACTTAGGGTTAACCATTAGTGCTGATATGAAGGTTTCAGAGCAGTGCGGTATTGCCGCTTCAAATGGAAATCAAATCCTTGGATTAATTAGGCGAGAATATGGAAAAAAGAGGTAATAATACCGCTGTCCGAAACAGAAGTTAGGCTTCATTTAGAATATTGTATTCAAGCGTGGAGGCCATATCGCAGGAAGGACATAGATACTCTAGAAAGAGTGCAGAGGAGAGCATCTAAAATGATACAAAAACTGAGGGATCTCAGTTTCGAAATACGCCTAAAAATGTGGTTTAACAACAGGAGATTGAGAGGAGATCAGTTAGATGTGTTTAAAATATTGAATGGTTATGAAAATAATAGAAATATTTGTTTCTCAGTTAAGAAAGATAGAAAGACTAGAGGACATGAACTTACATTAACAAAGGAGCAGTGTAGATTAGATATAAGAAAGTTCTCATTTTCACAAAGGACTATAAATGAACGGAACATATTATCTGCTGATTGTGATGGTGCTAATTGCGTGGATATGTTTAAAAATAAAATCGACACATACCTTAAAAGAGCGGGATACACGGAAATAAAAATATCGGACTCTCGGTAAGCCAAAAGGCTTCCTTGTCCATCTGACATCTAGAGTTAATTTTCTGGATGGCAATCTTGTTAAATCTCGTTAAATCAACATTGGAGGGTTTGAACCGGACAGTTCACACGCATTAACGTTAGGGTAATATATCACCCACATAATGCTGACAACAACATTATGATAAACCAAAGCCACATTTGTCATTGTCTGGATTATATACTACAGCGCCATCCCCACACTGGTGTCATTTTATCTGGTGATTTCAATCATCTACCCGAACGACATCTGAAAGCGACCAAGCTTTGTACCGACTACACAGAAACAAGGTAGACCGTCTAAGCAAACCCTTGATAAAAAAAGCTACTTCGACAAACAGATCAATGGATTAAAATCCTAAAATTGGTGGAAGGGCAAGTAGGAACTGCTTAGGTGCAACACAACAGCAGTGACTTTACTTCACCTTGCCAATCAAGTGTGTGACGGTAGTCTTCAGGAACTCAGCTTACTTCTTTAAGTCAGTGTGTGACCACCTACCTTCCATGAGCGCTGACAATGACAATGTTCAGCTTGAAGTGCTACGTGTAACCGCCGAATATGTCATCTCGGTTGAGGAGGTAGAGAAATATGTTCGCAAACAGTTGCTGCAATCTACAACATCTCACTTCGGGAGGGGCTTGTTCCACGTATCTAGCGTTTTACGTATGTCAATCCACTCCCCAAAAATGCAACCACCAGAGCATACTATCGAGACGGATCTTAGACCTATTTCCTTAACTGTTGTAGTCTGCAAAGTAATGGAAGCGTTCATAGTGAAATGGGTCTGGAACGTTGTACTACATATAGTTGACCCGAACCAATACGGCTCCATTAAGTAGTCATCCACGACACATGCTCTCATCTACCAACTGTATCAGTGTGATATAAGCACATATGTATCCAAGCAGTTTGCTAGGATACCATTACTTGACTTCACTAAGGCATTTGACTTAATCAAACACAACATTCTACTTCAAAAACTTGCAAGTTTTGGTTTTCTAAATGTCCTAATGAAATGGATTGCCAGTTTCCTTACCGAAAGGACACAACAAGTCAAGCAGTGTAACACAGCATTCAACTGGAATCACATCCATGGAGGAGTTCCTCAAGGCACAACACAAGGCCCCGAACACAAGGCCCCGTACTCATGATAAACGATCTGCAAACAGCGTGTGATTCTTACAAATACGTTGACGACACATGAATTGTTTACACTGGATCATAGTCCCACGCGCCAAACCTCCAGGAAGCAGTCGATGTAGCGTACAGATGGACAACGCAAAATGACATGAAAATCAACCAACGTAAGACAAAAGAGCTTATTATTGATTCTTCTAAAACAAGGACAAATTTCCAATCCTTAGAATCAACGGAACTGAAACTCAGCGAGTGACCGAAGCAAAGGTGCTTGACATCACTATCACCAGCAACCTGACATGTGACGTACATGTTGGTGAAATCACACGAAAAGCTGACCAGAGGCTGTTTCTACTGCTCCAACTCAAACGGTCAGGTATTCCCGTAGAAGACCTGGGGTCATACATGACAGTTGTCAGGCCCACGTACGCTGGAATACGCCTGCCCTGCGTGGTCGACCTCACGCACCCTGGGTCTGCAAAGTGACGTGGAGCGATTGCAAAGACGTGCTATGAACACGCCCTATATCGAGGCATTAGCAAATGCGCAGTTGGTTACACTGAAAGAAAGATGCACACAGTTACGTAGACATTTCTTCACACAAATCGAACAACCGCATCACAAACTCCTTCCAACAGCAAGGGTTATGACTCATAACACACGGTGTTGTACACGCTACGCCATAACCAAAGTGAAAACAAACAATACCAAGAGCTGTTTTATTAACTGGTGTCTCTTTAATCAATAGTCTTTATCTGCGCTCAGTGACTTTCCGAACACTACAATACTATACTATGTGTATATCTATGTATATATGAATGTATGTATTTATGCATACATGTATCTGCTTATATTTATGTGTGCATAAACTGTTAGGTGTGTGTATAATCATGTATATAATTGTTTGTATATGTATATATGTAATTAATGTATGTATATCTTTTGAATGTGTTTTTTTAAACTCACGATCGCAAGGACATAAATTATTATTATTGTGCTTGATCTAGTATTAATTCTTATAAATAAGATTAACGTTTTATGCTATTTGTTATCGGCAACAGGGCTCAAAAACTGCTCGGACGATCCATGTCAAAATCGCGGCTCGTGCATTGACAAGACGATTGGCGTGAGGTGCATCTGTGCGCAAGCCTACACAGGCCAATACTGCGAAAGTACGTAGATTATCGTAGCGCGTACCACAATAACGTACGTCTCTTGTACCAGCTCCGGATGACTCCCAAAATTCTACAATGTAAAAAGCGACGTCGTTTTCTTTAGTATGTGTACAGTTTTGTGTGTCAGTATGAATTATTTCTACTTCGATTTGTGGAAACCAGAGTGTGTACGCTAGTATGTTTGCGTATGTTGTTGAATGCTTGTATGCGTAGTTTTGCCTTTAACTATTTCCATGGAACAGTACGTGTGCCGACATCACATGTCAAAACAATGGCACGTGTGTACCCGCGACAGAGGGCGGTGTTGAATGCAAATGTGTACCTGGCTTCGTTGGAGACAATTGTGAAGCATGTACGTGTCAAATCGTTAACCGAATGTGGGTATATTCATTATTTGTGAAACCTCCTGCACCTACTTCAGACTAGTGCTTCTCAACCGGTGTGTCGCGGCATACCAGTGTGCCGCGACCACCGCCAAGTGGACCGCGGCATCTCTGTTAATTACAATAACACGTAAGAATGCTACTATTGTATTGCATTAATGTATCAAGCTACATTCGTAGACCCTCTATTCTAAATGTCACCTCTTTATAATCATGATGACAGCGTTCTATTATGTGTATCTTGAGAGGAAAATAAGACGGACAGAGATGTGTGTGTGTGTGTTTTTTGGTCACCCGCATCCACCATTAGCCCCACTTATGATTTTATTTCTTTTTGGTGTACTAGGAACTAGGACGTGGCTTACTGGACATGTTTAAATGGATGAGTAACACACATCCTAAACAGAAACTGCTGAATTTGATAGCAGAACATCTAGGCGTGCGTTTTCAGTATTATTTCTAGTTGACTAGCACTGAACAATATGACTGGGTTCGTGATCCTTACGCCTCATCTGCAATGGTTTCTGCTGGGGAGCTCTCTCTCTCTCTCTCTCTCTCTCTCTCTCTCTCTCTCTCTCTCTCTCTCTCTCTCTTTCTCACTCTCTCTCTGTCTCTCTCTCTCTGTCTCTCTTTCTCTATCTCTCTCTCTTTCTCTCTCTCTCTCTCTCTCTCTCTCTCTCTCTCTCTCTCTCTCTCTCTCTCTCTCTCTCTCTCTCTCTCTCTCTCTCTCTCTCTCTCTCTCTCTCTCTCTCTCTCTCTCTCTCTCTCTCTCTCTCTGAACGTTCGAGAGGAACTGTAGACTCCCGTAGTGGTCGCACCCTCAAACCAAGTTATCTGATGTGCTCCTGGACACATTTTGGGTGCGTGTGAAAAAATGTAATCAGTATCCAACGACCGCTGATCGTGCCCGTTGCTGCGTTGCTACCATATACGACAAGATACCTGTGCGAGGTAAGCTTCTCGACATTAACACTTATCAAGACAAAGAAGAGGTCATGCCCATGGAGCCTGGATCAAGAACTTCGTGTAGCTCTTTCCAGCATAGAGCCTAACATTAAACGTACCTGTTCCACATGACAAGCGCAAGTTTCTCACCAGTGCCAAATAGACGTTCCGGCCTATATATTGTATTTACCTAACATCTGACTTGTAATGATTATTTTAGAGACGTGCTTGGAAAAAGATTACGTTTGTAAGTAATCTGCTTGAAATGTTGAATGGTAATAAAGATTTATTTTCAAAATAACACTACAATTCGTAATAATTCATATTTATTATGGCACTTGGAATTAAATGGTTTTGTGTGTAATACGTTTGTTAAAATTTTTCGTTTACGTGGGGAAAACGATTAGCTGCCATACCATCCGATAACTAGTAGGTGATGACAATACGATACATTGTGACGTAATAAAATGTGACACAGTGTGCCGCGAGGATCGAGCTAACTGTGAAGTGTGCCGCGAACATAAAAAGGTTGAGAAGCACTGCTTTAAACGATAGTGATGCGGTGATATGCGTGTGTGTGTGCGTGTGCATGCTCGCTTGTTTGCGTGCGTGCGTCTATGCAAAGGTATAGCATTGTAACTATGTAGCTTTATAGTTTTGTGTGTCAGTGAGAAATAATTTCAACTTCGATTTGTGGCAACCAATGTGAATACGCTTGTATGTATGTGTATGTGTATGTGTGTATGCATGGTTTTGTCTTTTCCCTATTTCCAGGGATCACGACGTGTGCCGACTTTATGTGTCAAAACAAAGGCACGTGTGTAATAGTGACAGACGGCAACCTTGAATGTAGATGTGCGCCTGGCTTCAGCGGACACAAGTGTGAAACACGTACGTTTTAACTCCGTGATCAAGTGTGGACATGTCCTTTAGTTGGTAAACATCGTGCACCTACTTTAGACGATATGTGATGTGGAGATGTGGTAGGATGACTGTCATAACCATTTTTATTTGTATATTATTGTGGGAGAGAGTGAGGGGGGAGATAGAGAGGGAGAAGAGATGGAGGGATATATATATACATATATATGCGGAAAATAACAGCGGAGATTAACAATTATAATATCACGAGGACAGCGACATCTGTTACGGTGACACGGTTTGGTTACTTACGGCGACGCTCACGTGTCAGTTTCCGTAGTGTAGTGGTTATCACGTTCGCCTAACACGCGAAAGGTCCTGGGTTCGAAACCCAGCGGAAACTGTTTTGTTTTGTTGTTGATTTTTAATTATTATCAATCTGACAAAAATAGCATGACTCACGTCATTATCTGGGTTTGTACGTTCAATGCTTCTCAAGAGTTTTTCATGAAGCGCAACTGTGTGGACGGAGCTTCATCCTGCCTCACCACGTACTTCTAGCGTTTGTCTACTGCCTAAATTGTTCCATTTGGTTGATATTCAGTGCGCTGTTGTTTCACTGGAGCCCATACATTTCATGAGTTCATGTGCTGTTGCAAGGGTGTCGTGACTTCAAACGCTGTACACTAGCCCTTTCTGAGCAAACGTTGTATAGTAGATGATCAGTGTTTTTGTAGGAATGCCCAAAACCAGCACAGCTGCCTGTCTTCGAAGTGTCGGTGGTGCAATGCCTGCAAGCACCGATAAGTGTTCATTTTGTGTGCTCTTAAACATCCAGTGCCGGCTTGTAGGGAGTTGTTGATGCTGACGTCCAGTTTTGATGTGTGTGCACTTCTGCACCACAACGGTGCACAATATTCCGCTGGCGCGTACACTAATGCCAAGGTAGAGGTGCAGAGTATCATGGTGCTTGCTCACCAAGTGGTACCAGCAAGTCGGCGTATTAGCGCTCCATGTGATGCTACTTTTGCGCTTAAGTTTTATATATATATTACCTGTAAGTCAGTGATCTGTCTAGTTTGATGCCCAGGTATTTAGGAGCTGCTTGGCAGACGAGACGTGTATTGTTCACAAACACGTTCATTTCACGTTTAGATTCTTTGTTGAAGAAGTGGAAAACGGCAGAGACCGTTTTCTTCTCACTGAGTTTCAGTCGTCATTGTTTCAGGTTGGTGGAGAGGATGTTCATGTCTCGTGTGAGACCAGTCTCAACATAGGACCATTGCCTGTGCCTCATTAAGATTACGAAGTCGTCCGCATATCCGTACTTCTTTGAGGTTGTTTCGGGGATCGTAGTTGTAGATATTGAAGAGAAGTGGTGCTAGGACAGAACCTTGTGGAACACCATTCTTTAGTCGTCTGAGTCTGCTTCGCTGTCCGTCGCTGGTTTTCATGCAGTACAAAGCTTCGGTTGGAGATCATTTGCATGATGAAGCTAACCGTTTGTCTGATAGGGTCTGCAGGAGCTTGAGTTGTCATAGGCAGCTGTCAATTCGACGAATATGGCACCAGCTTTTTCGTTGGCTTGGAAGCTGTCTTCTATGTTTTGTGTTAGAAGAGTCACTTGATCTGTTGTCGACCTTCTGCGTGTCTTAGGCAGTCTTAGGCGGTTTACTCCAAACAGCCCAAACTTGGGCTAACGCAGGAGTTTTATGGTGCTTGTTTGTGCGCATGTGTTGTGGGTAGTTTGATTGTTTATTTTATAGGCACTTTAGGTAATTGGGTGTGGTGAAAGGGAGTGTTACAGTATTGCCGTCGGCCGTCGCAAATGTTCATTTTCAAATGTGTTTATAAATTCCGAATTCGTATTTTCGTTTGACACTGGTAACTTCCGGAAAAGATGGCGACCGCTGTATTCACACAAATTGAATAAACACTTATCCTTTATTCATTGTGTTTAATTAACGTAGATTCCGTAACATCTTATTCAATTTGTACTTTGTACATTCGCAGCTTGAAGGTCTGTTACGCTGGCCTGTCATTGTGGGTGGAAATTCACCGCTAGCCTTCGTTTTCCACTCTCAAGCTTATCGACGCCAAGCGTTCAGCGATTTCCGATGTATGGTGCGCCGTCATCGCCATAATTACCGACACCGAAATTCACCGCAATCATGTCGAATCACGGTGAAATAGAGACTGTTCCTAAGACTTTGAATAAAGCTAAGAGCGACCGTGCCAGTACCAAACGCAAAATTACGAATTTCATCAAGGAAGGTGATTCGTTATTGAAAGCTGATGAGGGACTTCCAAGTACTGAATTTCGATATCTCGCTGAACGTATTCGAAAAGAGTTGGATGTTCTACACGTCGACAACGAACATTTTATCACCTTGAAATGCAGTGCGTTAGTGTTAGATGATGAATCTACTGATGAGAGAAGGGACTTTGAAGAACAAGTAATTGCAGATATTGAAAGCAACTACCTTGATAAAGTTAGAGACAGAGCCATACCTATGATCCATGAACTCATCAAGAAAGCTGAAAGTGTTCTACGCCGAGACTTACCACCGATACCACTTTTACCAGCGCCGCTCGCCCCAGCTCCGGCAGCCCAAATGCAAAAGCTCAAGTTTCCAACATTTTCTGGAGACATCCGTGACTACAAGCGGTTCAAAGAACTCTTCATTCATTTCACTAAACACCTAGACCAAACCGAATCCATGCAACGTCCCGTCGAGAGGAAGAAAATCAAGCCGTGTACCAACATCAACAGAGCTTGGGAAATTCTTGATGAAACCTATGGGGATGACGACCGCCTCGTCGATACTCTTCTACATGATCTTGAGGACTTGAACTCGTACGCTACAAAAGGAAAAGTCAATCTCGCTGAAATGGAAAAGTTCACTGAAGCCATCCAGAACTTTATCACTCAAGTAGAGGGCATTCATATGACGCAAGACTTAAACGGTCGACTATTGGTCACACAAATCCGCCGAAAGTTATCGGAAGAACACTGCCTGTTATTTCTACAAAGAGTTGCTGATGGAAAGTCGGAAGACTCAGTCTATGGTTTAGCCAAATGGTTGAACTCCCACCTCATTCTTCTCAAGAAGACAAAGTCGCAAATCGAATGTGTTGACCAATCTCCGGGTCTACCGAAATCGAAAACTGCAGGACAGTCTACGGTGTCCTCTGGAGCTAGAGGAAGAAAAGGTTATGGCGTGAAATCTGACTTTGTGAATACTCGGAAGGAATATAACACCATGTCTACACTGAAGTGCCCGATTCATCCTCAAATCTCGAATCACTTCTTGAAAGGCTGCTACAAGTTTCGCAATCTCCCACAAGCCGAGAAAATTGACTTGATGAACACTCATGGAATATGTCACCGATGTGGACATAACAACTGTGTCGCTGGAAAACATCCATTCAACTATGATGACTGTCAATTCATTGCGAACTGTCAGATTCCGACTTGTGGTATGAACACTCACTTTTCATCGATTTGCCCACGTGTGTATGGTCTAGACGGTTACAACCACTTCGATAGGAAATCTATCAGTGCCAATGCCTTGAATGCTGATGCTGAAAACTTCCATCCTTCGAAATCTCAGCCGATCTACAGAAACTCAAATCCTATGGTAGAATCCAGCAGTTCATGCAAGGAACGTGTCACATGTGCTCTGCCAACCGTCATGGGATATATACGTTTTCGTGCAAAGAAGACCAAGGTCCGGATACTTCTCGACACCGGAAGTCAGATATCGTTGATACGTGAAGGAATCATCCCTCAGTCAGACACTTGTCACATGCAATATTTCAACCTTACAACGGTTGGAGGTGATTCTGTGAACCACAAACTTCGTGTCGTTGAATGTACCCTCGAAAGTCTAGATGGAACATTTAACAGAGAAGAAGAGACCTTGTGGTGATGCTCAGATTGTCACCAATTCACAACTCCGCCGCTATCCTCATCTTGAAGACATCGATATCGTTGAAGCTCACGATGAGAAAATTGATGTCTTGCTTGGTGTGGAGAATGGTGACATACTCACATCAGAAGAACGTGTCATGGGTACAGACTTCGAAGATCCAGTTGCTGTTAGATGCCCATTAGGATGGTACATTCAAGGAGGTCGTGGTACAGAGGACATTCTTGCTAACGCAATAGTCAACTTCACACAAGTGTCCGCTATCAGTGATGTAGAAGATTTCTTAGGCATCGAACGTGTGGGCATGGAACCGAGACACTGCAAATGTGTAACTGAAGAACAAGATCACATAGAGACGCAAACTATGAAGGAAAGCGTAGTCCAACTAACCGATGGTACCTACCAGATTCGCCTCCCATGGAGGAAGTCACCGCAAGGTTTGCCGAACAACTACGATTACGCTGTCAAACGCTTCATGAACCTGGAGAAGCAGTTCCGGAACAAACCTCGCGAATGAGAAGTTTACTCGAAAGTGATGGACGATCAACTCAACCGTGGAGTTGCTCGTCTTGTGCCGACTTTAGAATTCGAAGCAGACATCAGCCAGGGCAAAAAAATGTGGTTCTTGCCTCATTTCGCAGTGATGAAAGACTCCGTTACTACTCCAGTACGTGTTGTCTACGACGGCAAGGCTAGGTACCAAGGACACTGTCTGAATGACTACTTTGCCAAAGGTGACAATCTCAATGTAAACCTCTTTGATGTTGCGCTTCGCTTCAGAGAGTACGAAGTGGGTGTGATCGCTGACATTAGTAAGATGTTCCAAGCTGTCAAAGTCACTACAGAAGATGCCCGCTTCCATCGTTACGTGTTTCGCAAACATCCAAATGACCCGATTCAGGTTTATGAACTGCTCACTGTTACCTTTGGTGACAAACCTTCTCATACAGCAGCAACTGTCGTTCTCCGTCATGTTGCTGCAAATAATGCTACCGACGACTCCGAGATCCAGCGTATTGTCGCCAACCAGTTCTACGTGGATGATCTGAACGACTCCCAGAGATCGATCGAGGGCACTCTCCGCCTGAAACATAATCTTACCGTCGCTCTTGATAGAGGGAACTTCAAGATCCGGAAATGGTTGTCGAACAAGTCAGATGTTTGTGACACCGAGTACTATCCTAAGGATGACATCGCTATGGCACTCGGTACACGTTGGAACCTAGTAGAGGACACACTTAGTGTCAAAGAAGTAACCCTCAACGAATGTACTCCGACGAAACGCAATATTCTCAAGACGACTGCATCCTACTACGATGTCTACGGAATGCTGTCAGGAATCCTCGTCCGACCAAAGATGTTGCTTCAGAAGCTCTGGACTTTTGGTCTTGATTGGGACACTCCAGTTAGTCCAGACAGTGACTTGTTTCAGATGTGGGAAAGTGTGAAGCAGGACCTGAAAGATGTTGGCACCGTTAAGATTGAACGCTGTCTGATCCCAGAAAAGTTCCGCGGAATGTCGCCATTGCCAGAAGTATCCCTCCATGGAGCCAGCGATGCTTCCGAAGATGCCATGTGGATTGGAGTCTGGCTGAGATGGTCTGCGAAAGAAGATGATGATGCTGAGCTATCGTTCGTTTGCGCCCGAGCAAGATTGACTCCGTTGAAGCAGACAAGTATGCCGCGTAAAGAGCTTCAGGCAATTCTTCTCCTGAGTCGCATGATGCTCACTGTGGAAAATTCTCTTCGGATTGAGATCGCCTACAAAAGGATATGGACAGACAGCATGACAGCCATTAGCTGGCTTCGGGGACAATCGAAATCCTTCCGTTCGTACGTGGCCAGTCGAGTCGGGGAAATAACGTATGACTTTGATCCCGTCACTGACATTGCTTACGTACCGAGTGGTCAGAATGTCATTGATCTCGTCTTCCGTGGTGTTGATGTCAGTCAATTGCAGAAAGTCATTGATGGACCTGGCTTCCTGAAATTACCTCCCGTCTACTGGCCTACAACTCCAAAGAACGTCCCAGTTGACAAGGACGATGCTGAGCAAAATAAGTTTCACATCCGCAATGCCAAAGTGCTGACGTTGAATGTGACTCGGCTTGATCCTATCGTCGATCCGACAAAGTTCTCCAGTTGGCCTCGTTTGGTAATGATGACAGCCCGGGTGATGTCTCTGAAAGACTTACCCAGGACCCAGTGGTTGAAGCAATTCGTATCAAAGATCTGTCAACTTCCGTCACGTCGAAGAATTAAAGAAGCTGAACTGTACTGGATTCGATATGCTCAGAAGGACCTTGACCTGGAAGATAAGCACATATCCAAGCTGAATCCATTCGCCGATGACAAACAAGTCGTCAGAGTAGGAGGTCGTATTCGCAACGCTCCGCTGTCCTTCGACATCCGTCATCCATGTCTCCTGCCGCGGAAAACTCACATCAGTTTGCTCATCGCCCGTGACAGACACAGGCATGCTCTTCACAGAGGACATCTCAGTACTGCCGCTGAAATCAGGAAGATGTACTGGATTGTTGGCGATACGAACCTCTGCAAACGAGTGGTTCGTTATTGCAAGGTTTGCAACCGTCATCGAGGAAAACCTTTACAGCAAAAGATGGCCGATTTGCCCAACTTCCGCATCAAGCCTTTTTCACCTCCCTTCCAGACGACGATATTGGATTACCTGGGACCGATCCAAGTGAAACTTACCAGAAACACCGTTGCCAAGGGATGGTGTGCAGTCTTCGTCTGTGCTGTTGTCCAAGCAGTACATCTGACGTGTGTTCAAGACTTGTCGACATCCGCGTTCCTGCAAGCCCTTGAACGTTTCATCAGTATCCGAGGAGCTCCGGCTCTTATCATCAGTGACAATGCAACGTGCTTCCGTGGTGCTGACAACGAGATCCGTGATCTTCATCTTCGCTTGAATCACGACGAACTCTACAACCATGGTCTGAAGTTCGAGATCGATTGGAAGTTTGGACCCCCTGGTGGTCCGCATCATCAAGGTCTAGTGGAGCGCATGGTACAAGAAGTGAAGAAGTCCATGAAGCACTTAGTACAAACCGACAAACTAACCTTCATTGAGTGGGAGACTGTTTTTTCGCAAATCGCCGGTCACCTAAACAGTCGTCCTATCACTGCCTCGTCGTCGTCGCCTCTCGATGAACCGCCTATCACGCCCAACCACTTTCTTATTGGTAGGGGCGATCTTCCAAGTCCTCAAGTGCCATGTGAGGAATATGTCGGCAACACACGAAAACGACGCGAACTTTGCACCTCAATGGTTGAAGGATTCTGGCG
Source organism: Paraescarpia echinospica (assembly GCA_020002185.1). Classification (NCBI taxonomy): domain Eukaryota; kingdom Metazoa; phylum Annelida; class Polychaeta; order Sabellida; family Siboglinidae; genus Paraescarpia; species Paraescarpia echinospica. The sequence goes on along the minus strand of CM034532.1, from coordinate 75,255,672 downwards.
CCGTTGGATGATGAACATTCACAGGCTCTCCCCTCGGAAGAAATGGTCCAATACTTGCGACAGCCTTACTGAGAGAGACGTCGTTCTTGTCGTGGATGAGAACTCCAAGCGTGGACTGTGGAAGATGGCCGAAGTCGTCAAGACGTACGTCGGGAATGATGACCTCGTGAGGGTCGTCGAGGTCAAGTTTGCAGATGGCCATCTATTGAAGCGTCCGGTGACCAAGCTGGTTCTCCTGATGAAGAGGAATGAGAGACTTGACATTCAGTGACATTTGTGACATTAATGACATTCAGTGACATTTGTGACATTAATGATATTCAGTGACTTTTGTTTGTTCGACATCCCTGTCGAGTTGGTGTCCCCTGGGATATTACAGTATTGCCGTCGGCCGTCGCAAATGTTAATTTTCAAATGTGTTTATAAATTCCGAATTCGTATTTTCGTTTGACACTGGTAACTTCCGGAAAAGATGGCGACCGCTGTATTCACACAAATTGAATAAACACTTATAATTTATTCATTGTGTTTAATTAACGTAGATTCCGTAACAGGGAGGTTCATGATTGATGTTAGAAATGCCATGGTTTTTTTAGTTCAGTAAATTGTGGTGGGATCATATTCCTTATTCGAACTGCTCGGGAGTAGAAAGAGAACACTGCTGCAATTGACTGTGTTAGTAGACCTGGTGGGGGTGTAATGTTGATTATGTTATTTAATATTTTGTAAAATGTCATGGCTTGTTTGATAATGCGTCGTCGTTCAAGAGTTGGCCAACCAAAGTTGGCTATTAGGTCTGCGGAGTTTGTTTGGCGTCTGTGATCATTTTTGACAAATCTGGCAGCACAGTGTTGTACTCTTTCAAGGTGTTTAATTTGGGTGGGTGGCAGTATGTGGATTCCAGATAGGAGAGGCATACTCGAGTTTTGGTCGGATTAGCATTTTTTAGGCTGTTTGTTTTATTTCGGTTTGCATGGTCCGATGGTTCGTTTGATCATGCCTAGGACTTTTGAATATTCGGAAGCTATGTCAGTGATATGGTTTGCCCAGGTTTGTTTAGAATCTAATTTTACTCGAACGTATGGGTGCCTAAAGACGGTAGAGTGGCATGCCAAAGAATGAATATGAATGTAGTCTGTGTTTGGTTTGGTTTGTTATTGGGAGATGCACACATTTAGATATGCTAAATACCATTTGCCATTTGTCAGACCATGTTTGGAGTTTGATCAGGTCAGATTGGAAAATTTCGTGGTCGGTTTCGAATGTGATTTTGCGATATATAATGCTGTCGTCTGCAAAGAGACGTACAGGAGATTGGACATTTTCGTTTATGTCGTTTATGTATAGTAAACATTGGACAGGTCCTAGAACTGAGCCCTGTGGTACACCAGATGTAACATCTGTTCTATCCGACAGGGCTCCATGACTGAGACTCTTTGTTTGTGATTGGATAGAAACGATTTGATCCAGTTTTATGTGTTTCCAGTTATTCCATAGAAAGCTAATTTGGATAGGAGGCATTTATGGGGGACTTTGTCGAAGGCTTTGGGAAAATCAAGTAGGATGGGATTTATTTGTGTCTTATTGTTCATAGCAGTCTTCCGCTCGTGGACTGTCTCGATGAGTTGGGATTCACAAGACAGACCTGCCTGGAATCCATGTTGGAAGTGAAGGATGATGTTGTGTTTGTGTAAGTGTTTCCCCATATTGCTTAGAATGATGTGCTCCATAACTTTGCTGAGGATGCATTTGTTTTTGTGTGTGTATTGATGTTACAAGTGCTTGGAGCCAGTCATCTGGGATTTTGCAAGTGTTGTACGACTGCTGGAAAATGTGTGTGAGGATGGGGGCAATTTCCACTGCAGTCTCTTTAAGGACTCTGGCTGGGAGTTCGTCTGGGCCTGTAGCTTTATTTTGGTTTAGACTTTTCAGTTGCTTAATTACTCCATCTATCCCGATTTCGAGGGTGGGGATATCAGGATAGATGGATGAATCTAGTTGGGGATGGGGTAGATTTCTTGAGTAAATACGGAACTGAATTGGTTGTTAAGTGTATTTGCTTTGTCATGATCGGTTATGACTGGTTGGTCGTTTGCTTGCAGTGTAGGGATGCCAATGTATTCTCGTTTGTATGCTTTAAAGAATGACCAGAATTGTTTGGGGTTTGTTTTTAGGTTGTCTCCACTGTGATTGGTTAGATAGTCTGAGTAGGATTTGGTTGCAGCTTTAGTGGCTTGTTTTCGGAGTTGCCTAAACCTTTCCCAGTCGCTATTACGTCCCGTTTGTTTTGCTTTTTTATGGCTTTTGTTACGTTTTCTTTGCATTCTTATTATTTCACGTGTTATCCAGGGGAGGTGGGTTTTTGCTTTGGTTTTGCGGCTGGGAATATTACTGTTGACTAATGAAGTAAAATTATTCCGGAAAAAGTTCCAGTTTGTGTTGATATCTCTTGAGTTTGGGTTCGTGTCAAAGTATGTTGTTGTTAGTTATTTTATGTCGTCTTTAAGTTTATTCCAGTTTGCAGATTGATATTGGAACACTTTTTTTGTGGCGGTTTACTGTTACGGACTGGATTTAGGTTTACATTAAAAGTCACAGCTTCATGATCACTCATGCCGGTGTACCGGTCTGGAAGGAGGTTCCGGTCTGAGAGTAAGTTCCGGTTCCGTTTTGTGTATTGCGCATGCGATTGTACATGTCAAAGGTTAGCGCCTACTTTCGGCCCGTAGCTGTATGATCTGGAAGGAGGTTCCGGTCTGAGAGTAAGTTCCGGTTCCGTTTTGCGTACACACAGTACTTGTCAAAGGTTAGTGCTTATTTTTTCCAGCTTAACACGGCGTTTGCCGAAGCTATGCGTCACCCAATTATATTATAGTTTACGTTAATGATACGGTTACTTTTGTAATTGTTAGTATACACAACAAAACCTAATAATTAGCATAACTTCTAATTATTTGCCAAACAATTTCTTTTTATTTTGATGTCATTGTCTCAGAGCGTTGACGTTGTGTATCTTACGACTTCGTCACACAGAGCTGCAGTTTTCAGCGCTGTTTATACGTGCAGCGGGTTTTGTTGTAAACACAAATCTTCGCATTTTAAATGACACGACACATACTTATCTCCGTCAGTTTGGCATGTATGAAGGTGACATTGTGTGTGTAATCTATCAGGCCTATTGGGGGTGGTGTGTAGATTTAGATTTAAAAAAAATCGTCGGGGGTGGGATCTTGGGAGGGGGTAACGATTTATAAATGACATATCTCTGTTAATTTGAAATGTATGAAGCTGAAATTGTGTGTGTGATCCAGCGTGTCCATTGGAGTAGTTTGTATATGTAGGTTTTTTTCTCGAAATTCATCCTGGGGGTGGAGGTCTCGGGGAGGTCACAATTTTAAAATGACACTTATCTCAGTCATTTTGTCATGTATGGAGTTGAACTTTTGTGTTTGATCTTGCAGGCTAATTGGGTAGTTTGTAAATCTAGATATTTTCAAAAACATTCAAAATATGGGGGTCACAATTTTAAAATGGCACTTATCTGCACCAGTCAGGCCTGTATGGGGCAGACAATTTTATGCGATCTAGCAAACCCATTGAGATGGTTCGTAGTTTTATATTTTTTTCTAAATTTGTCCGGGGTGGCGGTCTGGGGTCACAATTTTAAAATGGCACTTATCTCCATCAGTTTTGGAAATATGGGGCTGACATTTTGTGTGCAGTCTAGAAGTCCCATTGAGGCGCTTCAAAATTCGTAGAGGGTGGGGATCTTGGGGGTAACCATTTCCAAAAAGTTTTTCCCAACGCAATTCCGGGTAACTCAACAATTCTTTAATAATACATTTATGGAAATGGGTCATGCATTCACGACTTACATAAGTAAACATTTAATATCATGTCAAGTTGAATAATTATGTGTGACAGAACAGTTCAAATAGTACTATTAAATAAAATAAAAAATACACAACATTATTTATTTACATTTACACAGATCAAACTAGCTCTTTGTAAAATACTGTGATGTTTCATCAGACAAGTGATCATTCCAATTAAAAAAAATCAAATTATTGTTACAAATAATTATTAACTCGTAGATAATAATTAGCCTTTCTGGTCATACATATTTACGTCACATTATGGGCACTCTAATGTAATGTAAATTAAACTATTTAAATCAACATTGGGCATTGTATATAAATATATAGATGTATTTATATGAAATCATTGTCCGTTACTGTAGCGTATTTCGTCTAAATACACTATATATTTACAAAACACAACATAACCATAAGATGGCGGAACAGGAACTACTTTTTATAGTATCCAATTATGGATCATTACGCCGATACAAAACAATAGTAATTACGCATCAACACGTAGTTCTAAATACACAACATTTCCTCCCCAATTAGTTTAGTAATCCCTATTGGAGATATGATACTGTTATATTTCACATTTTGAAGCAAACATAGCAAAGTTCTAACAGCAAGGAAAAACAACTTTGTCCGTTCTAGAAAAATAACAGTAGTCATGATCTAGTACAATTACTGTCCTAGTTCTGTGTTAGTCAGCGTCATTACTGTGAATGTTAGTAACAAGTAATGTTCCACTTGGTATCTGTTCACTCTCATTGAGTCCGAGTACAATTAAAAGGTAATGGATATTAAATTAAAGCAAGTCTTCGAATTATCTCAATTAACAAGAAGTCTCAAAACTTCAACAGTTACGTGTACTCCGAGTCACAACTTATAAATCCAGCTTCTGCGGTGCCTTGCGCATTCGCGAAGGATAACGTTTTTCTCTCACGGGCGAAGACATTGAAGTGGATGGTTTCACATGTGTTTCGCTAGGTTGTGGTGTTGAGTCACATTTCTTCTCTTCTTCAGTGAGAACGGATGGCGAAGGATCACCACTGGGAAACACAACCACGGCTTCCGGCACTGGAATCGGAGACTTGATTGTAGACTCGGCATCACAAATTTGTTCAATGTGTCGTCGCCAGACGACACCTGGTGTTATCTCGACCTGGTATGACACCGGACCAGTACGCAACACGATTGTACCGGAAACCCATGTGTCGTTCCCACGATAGTCGCGCACTGCTACGGATTGTCCTACTGCGAGTTCACGGTGTTGAACCGTTGAACGAATTGCTTGTGACATCTGTTTAGCAGCAATGTCGCGGCGTAAGTCTGGTTTCAGCGCGTCCAGTCGAGTGCGAAGGTTTCTTCCGTAGAACAACTTAGCTGGCGTTTCATTTGTCGTTGCGTGGGGAGTATTCCTGTACACCATCAGGAAATTTGCAAGTTTTTGTTCGACCGAACCGACTTCCCACTTCATCGCACGAAGAGATTGTTTGAAAGTTTGTACAAATCTTTCAGCCAATCCGTTGGTTGCGGGATGATACGGTGCTGACTTCAGATGTTTGATTGCATTGGCTTTGGTGAATTTGTTAAACTCATCTGAAGTAAACTGAGGCCCATTGTCACTAACCAAAATGTCGGGCAGACCGTTACGAGCGAATACACTTTGTAGAATTTCGATGGTCTTTGTAGCGGTTGTTGACTGCGTACTGATCACCTCGGGCCATTTCGAGTGTGCATCCATGATGATGAGAAACATAGTTCCTTGAAAGGGGCCGGCGTAATCAACATGCACACGTTGCCATGGCTTGGTCGGCCATTCCTAAGGGTGTAATGGTGCTTGTGTGGGCATCTTCTGTACATGTTGACAGCCTGGGCACCCTTTTGCCATCTGTTCAAGATCATGGTCAATTCCTGGCCACCAAACATGACTTCTGGGCAAGGATTTCATTTTGACTACTCCCAAATGTCCTTCGTGTAGCAAGTGTAGAACCTGCGGGCGAAGTTTCAATGGTATTATCACTCTGATTCCCCACATCAGACATCCTTCTGACAGGGAAAGTTCTTTCCGTCGCGTGTAGTAAGGAGCGATTTCCTTGTCACCTGTGTAGGCCCAACCGTCCTTGGTTAGAGTATATACTTTCGCCAGAACTTGGTCATTTTGGGTTTCAAGTCTCACTCGAGCATTAGACACTGGAAATGCGTCCACCTGAGATATGTGGAAGGCTTCCACAGGATCAATGACCTCTTCATCCTGGTCGTAGGTTTCCTTTATAGGAAGACGTGATAACGCATCAGCGTTCGCATGACTGGAAGTATTCCGAAACTTTATTTCATAGTCCATTCCAGACAAGAACAATGCGTAGCGCTGAAGTCTTGCAGATGTCATCGTCGGTACTCCCTTGCTTGGACTGAGAATTGACAGCAAAGGCTGATGATCCGTCACTAATGTGAAGCGGCGACCATATAGATATGAGCGGAATTTCTTCACTCCCCAAATCAACGCAAGTGCTTCCTTGTCAATTTGGGCATAGTTACGTTCTGCCGATGTCAGTGAACGTGATACGAATCCGACTGGTCTGTCAGTTCCATCTGCCATTGTTTGAGACAAGACTGCGCCAATTCCGTAAGCTGATGCGTCACATTCCAACTTTATTGGCAACTGCGGGTCGTAGTGTGTCAACACTTGATCGGAGCTTATCATGTGCTTTGTTTCCGAAAACGCCTTCTCGCACTGTACAGTCTATCGCCATTTCCTGCCTTTCTCCAACATCTGGTTTAGTGGCCATACTGCTATGGACAGATTTGGCAGAAACCGGTGATAGTAGTTAAGCAGGCCTAGGTATGCCCTCAGCTGAGCTACATTCTCCGGTCTGGGCGCATTGACTACAGCGTCGATCTTCTCAGGCATTTTGTGGAGTCCCTCTTTGTCGATTCTGTGTCCGCAGTATGTGATTTCGTCCTTGAAAAATTCACATTTCGTTATTTCAGCCCTGAGATTGTAATCGCGTAGACGCTCGAGGACTCGGCGCACATTCGCTAGGTGCTCCTGGTCAGTCTTCCCAGTAATGATGATGTCATCCAGAATAACTTGTGTTCCTGGAATGTCCTGTAGTATCTGGTCAATTGTTCTTTGCCAGATTGCAGGTGCAGATGCGACGCCAAATAACAGTCGGTTGTACTGAAACAGTCCTTTGTGCGTGTTGATAGTCAGATACTTCTTTGACTCCTCCTCCATTTCGAGTTGCAGGTAAGCTTGACGGAGATCAATCTTTGTGAATTTCTCACCTGCACTGAGATTTGCGAAGACATCTTCAATCCGGGGTAATGGATAGTGATCCACTTTCAGTTCCGGATTTATGGTGACCTTGAAATCACCGCATATTCTTACCGATCCGTTTGACTTAGGTACAGGCACGATTGGAGTTGCCCATTCACTCCAATCAACTTTTGTGATGATTCCTTCTTTCTCAAGTTCTGCTTCAACTTTCGGGCGTAGTGAATAGGGTACTTGTCTGGCCTTGTGGAATTTTGGAGTTGCCCCCTCCTTGAGATGGAGTTTCGCCTTGGGTCCTTGGATGGCTCCAAGTCCGGCTTGAAAGACTTCCTTAAACTCCAATTTAAGTGCATCCAGTTGTTCCTGCATACTCCCTGTATGCTTCGTTGCAGTGATGCGTTTGATGGACTTCCAGTCTAGCTTAATCCTGTTAAGCCACTGGCGCCCAAACAATGCTGGTCCTCCCTTTCTGACCACATATAATGGCAAGTTTTGTTGCTGTCCATTGTACTCTACATCGACATATACCATGCCGAGTGGAGCAATTTCTTCGCCAGAATAGGTCTTTAAGACCACCGAAGTGTGTTGTGTCTTTACTTCGGGAAAGTACTCATCAAACCGTTGCTTGTTTATCACCGATACTGCCGAACCTGTATCGAGTTCCATTTGTAATGGTTTACCATTTATTTTAGGATTTACCCAAATAATCCTGGTATCAGGCGATCGGTCCATGGTATGTATTTCCAGAGCAGCTACATTCTCAGCATCACTGTCATATATGCATCTTCAATCACGTGTACATGTTGGGAACCTGTGTGTTTACCACCAGTACTACCACGCGATGCATCGTTACCCTGGCAACGTTGGTTTCCATGTGTATTGGCACGGCACGCTGGCTTGATATGACCTTTCTTTTTGCATTTATGACACTGTGCCTCTTTGAATTTGCAATCTTCCGGGGTGTGGCCCGACCGTGCACATCTATAACATGGTTTGCTATATTGTCCTCTTTTTGGTTTGACATGGACTTTGTGTACAGCCGTACCATTTCTGTACTGCCCCAGTTCAGCAGCATCCCTTGTAGCTGTTTCCATGGCCACTGAAATCTCCACCGCACGCTCAAACGTCAGTGTTATTTCTGACAACAATCTCTTTTGTATATGTTCGTTTATCAGGCCACACACAAATCGGTCTCGCAGGGAATCTCCCAAATTGTCTCCAAATTCACAATGTTCTGACAGTTTTCTAATTTGTGCAACATATGGCGCAACACTTTCTCCCTCTTGTTGGTCCTTCTTGTAGAAACGAAACCTTTCTGCAATGACAAGAGGCTTAGGTGACAGATGTTGACTAAGTATCGCCGTTAACTGAGCGAATGTTTTTGTGGCAGGTTTATCCGGCGGACACAAAACTCTCAGCAGACTGTACGTCTTACCTCCTATAAGACTCAGCAAAGGCGGCACTTGTTTCACATCTGGAACGTCATTCGCCAGAAAATATTGTTCTAACCGTTCATAGTAAGCTGGCCACGATTCTACCGAGCTGTCGAAAGTTTCAATTTTGCCAATGGGGGCGGCCATTGCAGCGAATACGGTAACACGTTTTTATCGGAGTTCCGAGCGCTTCAAAGTTCGACACAAGTCAACGCACACTTGTACCAGCGTGACAGTTCATCACTTTTCTTCTACCGACCTGTGCAAGTGGACTGACGAGTTCTTTGAGTCATCCTCGTCGCCAGTGTAGCGTATTTCGTCTAAATACACTATATATTTACAAAACACGACATAACCATAAGATGGCGGAACAGGAACTACATTTTATAGTATCCAATTATGGATCATTACGCCGATACAAAACAATAGTAATTACGCATCAACACGTAGTTCTAAATACACAACAGTTACTGTTTCATAAACATTTGGCACTATTATACTGTACAGCCATTCTCGCAAAAAGTGTACTATTAACACTCAAAAATGAAAAGTTAGACATACAAAATTCCTGTACAACTTTCTTTTTTTTGGACATTAATAGATACTGTTCTTACTTTACAGATGCTGTTCACTATTCGCTATGCTGGTATATAAATATGGTACGCTTGATTGTGTAATTAATTGACAAAAATACCATGTAATTTTTCCTAACTAAACGTTCTGTGCAATGCACATATACTGTGACACAACAACATATTTACATAATACTGACATTTGTAATAACAGACAGTATCCAGCAAATATATATATATATGTTAATCACTTACGTAAGCTTTTACATCACCCTTCAGCCCTTTCCAGTAGAAACACTGGGTAATCTTGTCCACAGGGGCATTGATGCCACTGTGGCCAGCATGGGGCGCAGAGTGGATCTGCCACAAGATGTTCTCCTTCTCTTTTTCATCAGTGACAATCTTTTGGCGGATGTGCGTGTTTGGTGGAATGTACACTAGTCCTCCAGTTTCTGCAATTATTTAACATAATCATCAATAAAAAAGATGACACAAATATATTATATCTAATGTTTGCCAAAAATTCATAAGGCCATACTTTTTTATTTCATGTTTTACGGGCAGAATTTTCCAGAATGCAGTGTCGGGAATGGGAATAAAATTAAAATGTCGGGATATCATACTGCATGTTCAAATAAATTAAACATTTAAATCATTTACGTGCTATTAAAAACTTCAAATCCACCACAAAACAAATGTCCAATAGAAGTTTAAATAATTTAATTATAATGTGACATAACATAAAAGTTATTATAGTACCCCCAGAAAAGGCATTCTTGATTAACAGCTACTTGGGTGTCTTGTCATCCTGCAAAGTACTATCTTCAAAACGACGACATCAAAAAAATAAGTAATGTTATATTTAATACAAGATAAGATCAATACAATGTGTTCCAATGAAAGTGGAATTGTTTGGGAGTTTTCATGTTGTCCTGAGTTTCTTTCGTTTCTTTGACAGAACAGCGCACAAGAGGTTGCTTCCCCATAAGCAAGCAATCTTTGTAAATCTCCCAGTGTGGGTCCATGTACCAAAGAGCCTCAGTCAGACAGGATACAATCTGATTTCCGATGCCATCAACTTGGCCTTGACGAAATCCCACTTTCAGGCTTTTCATGACATCTATTATTTGATTGTACGTCCGGGCTTTGGAAGTTGTGGTTGGCCTGGAAGCAAGGAAACTAATTAAAGACAGAGTTACAGATACCAAGTATGCGTTCAGGTTTAATTAGCCTTGTTACGTTCCTTGAACTACTGCGTTCACTAGTGCAGAGCAAAGAAGGCAGCCAGGATGACCCTGATCAACCCTCACCTTACGCCACGAAGACCTTACACTTAGCTAAGCGGGCAGCTAGCGTAAGAGCTCAATGAACACGTCACGAAACGACACGATGTTTGCACGCGGCGTAAGCCTCGTGGTAGAAGCCAAGCCCAGACTTTAATCAAGATCGCAATTGTACAACTGCATAGGGCCAGACCCTGTATGCTATGAGCCTGTCTAAATTGTGGTACATTAATACATGCATAATTATAACGAAGGGAATTATCTGTTCAGTGATAGTCTGTATCTAACGTATTGAATACAAAACACAACTAGGACAATGTTATAGTAGAACATAACGTGATGACATATAAACAGAATATTGTTAATGTCAAACTTAAATGTTCAATGTTTAATGTTCATGTGACCACGACGCCGTGTGGCGATCGATCACTAAACATTACAAGCCTATTATGGGGGCATGTCGGATTTTCCGTTTCACAAAGGCAAAGTTGTATTTCATATACATTATTAGACAGGCATATTCCTATTCCAGAAAAATATTTTATTTCACAATTCACTTTGAAAAATGTATACACTCCGTAGTCATTGTAACTAAATAGCAGTTTAACAGTGTGGTAAGCTATTCTAACAACATTTCCATATATGCATATTGTTTGTTTCAAAATATTGCCAATATAAAAGACAGTATACTGGTTCTCAGTTTCTTTCGAGACCGAGCAAAATTGAATTGGGCCTATGGCGTTTTCACAAAAATCTAAAGTCGACTAATCTAAACTAAAGAAATGGTAGCACATGAAATCAATATTCAAAAGCATTATCTGTTATTTAATTAATGGTGTGCATAATTTTTTTCCTGGCACACAGCACTCGGTTTCTGCAGTCATATTAAAAAGCCTCACATTGTCATGATTGTGACTAGTCATTACGCCAAAACGCTCAGTATAAACATATATATAAACACCACGTCTACGACTACGTGCTGTTGGTTAACTTTCCTGTAGTGGTGATCTATGTGAACAATACTTAGGCCTACAATTTCGTCCGATAAATTTAAACTCTGCAGATGTTTACATCACCGCCACGAAGATGGCGTACTATAGTCACGTGATTTGTTTTCGTTCCCGTTAACAAAATTGTCTCTCCAAGTCTGAGAAGTTGCAACTACACTTACACTTACAGGTTAATGGGCTGATTTAAGCCATTGGCCTTTGTTGTTGCCCATATTCTAGGCTATTCCAGTGCTTGTCGAGTCTGGCCTTAAACTGTCTTGACATCTACCACATGTTGTGGGAGCCTGTTCCACTGATCCACGGCTCTAACTGAGAAGTAATTCTGTCTGACCAGCAGTCTTGTTCTTTGCTTGAAAAGCTTTCTCGTGTCCTCGTGTTGCTGTACTGTCCCTCTCCTGGAAGAAGTGACGAGCTTCAACTTTGTTGATTCCGTTAAGTATTTTGTACGTTTCAATAAGGTCGCCTCTCTGACGTCGGTAATACAACGAGTGTAGTTTCAGTTGTTGTAATCGTTGTTCGTATGTGAGCTTTGCTATGCTGGTAACCAGCTTGGTTGCTCTTCGCTGTACCTTTTCGAGGATGTCAATGTCCTTTGCCAGATATGGGCACCATGCTTGTATACAAAATTCGAGGTGTGGACGGATATATGCCCGGTAGAGTGTCACAAATTATTTCTTGGTCATGTGCTTAAAACCTCTCTTTTCTATGCCAAGAGCTTGCAGGGCTTTCTTTGCTGCTTTCTGGCATTGCAAAGTCGGTTTTAGGTTGGTTGTCACCCACACCCCAACGTCCTTTTCTTCGTTTGTTGTCTCGAGGTTCACTGTGGTTCCAGTCTTGTGCGTCATAGCGTACGTTTTGTGTGGCAATTTCCCCACTTTCATTAACTTGCATTTCTCGGGGTTGAATTGTAGCAACCATTCTTTACTCCAATCTTCGAGGGTGTCAATGTCAGTTTGAAGTTGGTTTTGGCCTTCCTGTTTACGGATTGTTGCGTATAGCTTCGTGTCATCGGCAAACATCTTAATGCTGCAGTGGACCAGGTCTGGGATGTCATTCACGTAGAGGATAAAAAGAAACGGTCCTATGACAGATCCCTGGGAAACTCCACTGATGACGGGGGCCCACTCGACTTAGATCCGACTCTTGAGACTTGACTATATTACATACCTTGTTGGTGGCAGTTTGTCATATGTCCGCTACATTGTCATCATTATATCAAGAATAGACTTTGGTGATGAAGAAGTTCCCTGAACAGCCGCATCCCGTACATGTGCGATAATAAATCGCTCCCCAAATGTTTCCCAAACTACAGAGATGGGCACGTCCATCGTCAGCGTGATGCCGATGGGCAGCGTCTGCGTTGTCGGCAGTGATGCTTGGTCTGGGTCGCTTGTAGATCCCAGCACATCGTTAATCAATGTTTCATCATCCACTAGATCGACCAACTGTTTTGTCGCGACTGATTATTTTAATAATTTTTCTCTGAAGGATTTTACTATTTTTTTTACAATAACAACTATCCAAACGCATATATCCGTCATGTTTTGGCGGCGTTCGACGACGAGGTTGGGTTATCAGATGCACCGCGGGCACTCCCACTGACCGAATCGCAGCTGATCGCAGCGTACGGCTGATAGAGTGTTATTTTGCGCGGGGGTGACAACATTTAATGTAATGGATGCTGATGTCATATTGTTAAAAGGCCACATGGCCAAAACTGTTCGATTCACACCATGCAGTAGCAGGGCATTTTCTCTCATGACTAGTAAGATATTTTATTTATGATTTAACACGTGCAGTCAATAAATAATGTCATCGTCGGCAATAAAAATGGAACATTTATTATAATGCTATACGGTGTCCAAATGTTAACATTGCCTCGCAATTCCTATTATATCGTACACATTAACTATTTTTTGTCTCATTTCCAATAATAACAAATCACATTCCAAAGGTTTACAACTCATGAACTAATGAAACCATTTAAAAAACACTTGGTAGAACTGTTCTCTGCAGTGTAGATCACACAGTTGCAATTGAAACATACATGCTGATTATGGTGAATGTATCATAAGGTGATCAAATCACAATTTAGTAAAACAGTCACAACATGGTAACCATGCATCAGTTATGAGCAAAATACACATATATAAATGTAAATTACATTTATTCTAGCTATGCTACTCATTGTTCGTAAAATAATAATATAATGTATGTGGAGCGCAGTAGCACAACAGTAAGAGCTCCGGACTCTCGACTGACAGGAAGCAGGTTCGAATCCTGTGTGGCGGTGTCGAACTTTGGGCAAGTTCATTTACTCTACATTGCTTCAATTCACTCAGCTGTATGAATGAGTACCTGGCTATAGACAGTGGTGGATATTTGTGTGCGGATAGTCTTCATGTATTAATCGCAGCATGGCTCGACTTTTCAAGAGAAGTCGAGATGGTGTTCGATTGAACAGGTCTGCTAGGGAGTAAAGTGTAAAGCGCATTGAGCAGTCCTAAGGACTGGATACTGCGCTATATAAGAACTTACCTTTTTTAACATATAGTTATCTTATTTGTTAAAATATATGGATGCCAAGATGCCACATTATGATATTTATAAAATATAACACAACACAATAATTAAATACTGAATATAAAATATTGTTCTATGATCTATCACTTTTATTATAACAAAGTAACTCTCAATATACTATGAAGATTCCTTCACATAAAACAATTTGGTATGCTTGCATACTTAACCTTATTTAGTGCAGGAAACATCAGAGAATATTGAGAGCAGGCACGGGAAACTAACTTTGAACATTAATAAAAATACATGAACTCAAATATTTTCCAGTTAAATTAATTAATAATATACATTTCTCAGGTCAATTAAATTAAATTAACCTCCCAATTTTTTCAATTAAATTAAATTAACAAATAACTTTCATTTAATTAACATTCAATTTAAACTAACTTCAATTAAATTAGAAATCAATTTGAACTCACTTGACGATTAATTTTAATAAAAGACAAAAAGAACACAATATCCGCTAAAGAGGCTAACTGGAACTAATGTCTGTAACAGGCCAAGCAAGCTAACAAAGCACAATTACATTGTACAAATTTATCTAAAACTAGAAAGTACAATTTGAGAATTTAAGTTAAATACTGTATAGCTGGATTGTGTTCACTTTCACATTTTTAATCCAGCCCTGAAGTACTTGATCACCCATTGGACATTCACAGTTCACCCAGCTCAGTCACTGACTGTCCCTGGCTGGAGATTTGAGATTGTGCAAACAATTGCCTGAACCTAACTAATTGCTTTCATGTCAGTTGGGTCACTGGCTGCTACTAGTGTGCATGTGCAATTTACATCTAATGACAGCAGGCCTATGAAAATCACCTGAGGCATAACATTTACTTAGAATCAAGCTTGCATAATATGCATGTGGTAGTTTTCATCTTAGACAGCTTGAACCTGGAGCACCAAACTTTTAGGAATTAATATACGACCCCCACAATAGGACGTCATACCCATTCTTTTCAAGATACTCCATATATTTACATATGGGAGAGATCACCAATACATATCATCTACATAGATTTTCAGAAAGCTTTTGACAAAGTGTCACATCAAAGATTACTACTTAAACTAAATGCCCATGGCACAGGAAATAATATAATTAACTGGATAGAAAATTGGCTGATTGACAGAAGACAATGGATAGTAGTTGATGGGGAGGATTCAATCTGGAAATCAGTGTTGAGTGGGATACCACAGGGATCAGTACTGGGACCTATATTATTAACAAAGTTCAAATTTTCACAAAGGACTGTAAATGAATAGAACAGATTAGCTGCTGATTGTGTGGGTGATAGCTGCGTGAATATGTGTAAATAAAATCGTCACACCTCAGAAGGGCGGGATGCAAAAGGGTTGGATAAAAAGGGTTGGGCTCTCAATAAGTCAAAAGGCTTCCCTGTCCACCTGCCATCTAGAGTTAATTCTCTGGGTGGCAATCTTGTTAAATATATGTATTACAGTATATATATTTAACAAGATTGCCACCCAGAGAATTAACTCTAGATGGCAGGTGGACAAGGAAGGTATGGGGTAAATCAGTTGTTTGGATCTTTTTTCAATGGACTATATCTGATGCTTCAACTGTTGCATCATTGAAAGTAATTTTAATTAAATATCAGCATAATCATACTTGCAGATGCAATGTATCGGTCAATAAGCCCATGCCAGGGGTAATTGTGCACAAAGGTTTGTGCATTTACCTGGCGGATTTGAACCACCAACAGATGCCGAGACATTAGCATCTACTCTTAATTTTAAATAAACAGTGTTAAAAAGGAAACAAATGTTTCAAGTTTCAATAAAAAAATACAAACAGACAACTTAATAAAGGCCATTTACAAAATTTGCAGTTGTTGCAAACTAGTATTGTTCACTTGTTACAATTAATCAGTAAAGCTTACTACATAACTGATGGATGAAATGACCAACACAAGTTACCTGATGCTGCACTGCCATAGCCTATGGCAGTAGGGGTCTAAATTCTAGTGATAAGGGCCAGAGCAGACTATGTAGAGAATGTCACAATTCATTTGAACCAATTTAGCACTACAAAGTCTACCAAGTCAGTATGATCAAATTAATTAGTAAATTCCTTACTGTAATGTAACAGTATTCCCAGACACTGTGAAAAGGCTTGTGTGTCACTGTGTCTACTTCTAAAAAAGAAAATATCACTTTATTCATACAGTGTGTAACAATAACAGTGTAAGAACCTGTGCTAAATCCAATACTGATAGCGAGTGATTGTCCATTATTTATTAATCTATTTCATTAATTAATTGCACTATATATGGTCAAATACATTGGTATTTAGGTTGG
This sequence comes from Paraescarpia echinospica, assembly GCA_020002185.1. Classification (NCBI taxonomy): domain Eukaryota; kingdom Metazoa; phylum Annelida; class Polychaeta; order Sabellida; family Siboglinidae; genus Paraescarpia; species Paraescarpia echinospica. The sequence goes on along the minus strand of CM034532.1, from coordinate 75,239,335 downwards.
TATACACTTTTAGTGGTAGGCCCCTAGGCTAGGCCTAAACATTTTTAGGTAAAACGATTGTTTAACAGCGTTAGTAATTTCAGCTGAAAGAATATTCACAAAATAGAATTCACAATTAACCGATTTCAAGTAGCACTTATCATGGGAGCCAGTGTATTAAAGTTTGGCTCCCATGGGCAAGGAATGTAAATTTTATATGACACAAACTAGCAGTACATTTGGTCATCTAAGAGTAAGACTGAAGCCATTTGACATCTCAGGTTGAGTGCAATTTTTATTTATATTTGCCAAAAAATAGTCACCAACCTGTAATGCCTGTCATGGTTCGGGAAATCAAGAGGTACAACCCACAGAAAGATAAGAATAATAACCATTCTATGTAATAAACGGTGGGCCTGCAGTGCAGCTGTGTTAATAGCCACGTCCTTGCGTCCAACCATCGTTTCATTATTATGCTTCTTTCAAAAACATAGGCCCCTATTCTAACACCTATATCATTTAAGAGACCCATATTAATAGACTGGCTTATGGCATAATATACTATACGCTAGGCTACAGACTATTAGCCTGGCCCTGGGGCTGGACAGTCTACTCACCATCTATTTGGCCATGCTGCGTAGCTTTCAATACAGCATTGCGCATACGCTTCTCACACACCAAGTGTTTTTTGGTGACTAGGTAATGCCTTATGCATGTCATGTATCGTCGGTACTCATCTCCAAGTTTCTCCCGCTGCATCACAGCTATTTTCTCAACAAAAGATATGTCAACTGATACTAACTAAGTGCCTGTAGACAGTGCAGTCACTCGCAGATGTACGATCCTGTTCAGCACCGTAGGGGGGCAAATAGGTAGGTGGAGTAACGGTCGCTACAGCAAACGAAACTTGATTAAATGTGTAACTCAGTCGCCGAGTGCGTCGAGCAAGGGTCAAAGTTGATCGGTCACCTGAGGTCACGTTGCTCACCGCGATGTTACTCAGTCGCCGCATACTTCTGGCACTGGGTCAAAGTTGATCGGTTACCTGAGGTCATGTTGCTCACCGTTGGTCGAATTTGATGTACTGCGCTTGCGCGAGCATACGCAAAACGGAACCGGAACTTACTCTCAGACCGGAACCTCCTTCCACACCGGTACACCGGGAATGGTGTGAGTGTTAGCAATTATCGATGGATTTGAAGTGAGTATGAGGTCAAGGATATTGCCGGAATCAACTCGTGTGGGATCGTTGATCACGTTTGGTAATCCAAATTCTCTCATTATTTCTAGCAGTTTGTTATGCTTGCTGGCAGTTCTGTTATCAGTGGTTTGCTGCTTGCCCCAGTTAATATCAGGAAGGTTGAAGTCACCTGCCGTAACTACATTAGGGGAAGTTTTTTTTTATCTGTACAGTTTTGTCAGGGATTCGTGGAGAGCTTCAAAGGATTGGAGGTGGATTGGCTGGGGGTCGGTAGTAGGATGCAAAGTATATGAATTTGTTTCGTGTGAAATGGATTTGTGTCCATACTATTTCACAGCTTGAGTTTAATTTTGCAAGTGGTTCTGCTACAATGTCATCGCGGAAGGCTATGAGAACTCCACCACCATGGGCGTTTCTGTCCTTTCGGATGGCGTTATAGTTAGATGGTAGGAACGAATAGGTAGGGTAGTTTTCATCTATTTTGGTTTCGACTAGGAATATGATGTCAGGATTATTTGACTAAATAATTGTTTTTGATTGGGTTGTCTTTGCGATGCTTTTGACGCTGTTGGTGTTGATCAGAATTCCGCTAAGTGTGTTGCGTTTTTTTATGACGTTCAGGGGTTGATGCATTTTGAGAGTTCGATTCAAAGGTTGGATCCCAGGTTTGGGATGTACGACTCGTGTTTGTTAGAGAGATCTGTGTGTGAGGGTCAACATTTTGGTTATTTTGGTATGTGTCACAAAGGCTGTTATATCGGTTGTAAGAACATTATAATAAAAATTGGTCTTGGAAGAAGGAATGACTGTAGTTAGGATGGTCGCATTTCATGCAGTGCCAGGAAAGATAAAGATACTAATCAGAACTACCACCGGTGTGCCCATTTTGGGTGGCACCATCGTAAGAGCAGCTTTTCTTGTACAGTTATGTTAATACAGTAAAAAAACATGAGCTTTTTATATTCCACTATAGAAGTGAGTATTTGTTTTTGTGCTTAAGTTATACATCACAGCTAATATAAAATCACAGTAGTTGTAAGATCACAGTAGATGTAAATGACAGTAGTGAAATTTGCCAGTTAGTAGACATTTTATTGTATTGTATGTTGTGTTTAGTGTTGATATCTTGTTGATTACTGACAGCCTACAATCCGGATTTGTAATAGTATAATATGTAAGCTTTATGTGAATGTACTGATTTTTGGGTTGTTTTAGGGTCGATTTGGTTTTGGCGCGTTTTATGTAAGTTGTTTACAGATTCGCCATCTTGTTTTGAACTGGTTGTTATGGAAGCTAAACCTTTGTCTTAGGCTGAATTGATCGCAGATATAACCATGGGGTTATATTCTGGTATATGTAAAATAGTACCTCGCACAGTTATCAGCAATAAAAACGTTTAGAAATCGTGAAAATAATCGATAATAGCGGAGCGGGAAAATCGGAATGGACTACAACTGACGCATGTGCGTGTGAAGTTAGCTTGCTCTTTTGGTAGTTGCGGGTCGATGATTGGCTCGATGCGTCCATATATGAGTGTTTTGGGGATCTTATAGGGGAAGCAGAGCAGAGATATTGGCCTATAGCTCTTGGCGTCATTCTTAGGTTTGTTAGGCTTTGGGATAGCCAGTAAAGCCGCTCGTCTCCATAGCTTTGAGATAGCCACGACACCCGCTCGTCTACATAGCTTTTGGATAGCCACTACAGCCGCTAGTCTCCATAGCTTTGGGATAGCCACTACAGCCGCTAGTCTCCATAGCATTAGTATCCTGTTTCGAATCATGCACGTTGACAGAAATATTCTTAGCCAGGTGGTAGCCTTACTTCCAACATTAATGATGAACTCTGGGTATAGGCCATCAGGTCCGCCGGCGTTTCCGCTTTTCGTTTGAGAGCCGTTGTCAATTCTTCTTCAGTGAAGGCCCCTGACAGATTCATGTCGGCACTTGCTGCTTTCTGTAATGCAGTTACACCCATGTGCACTTTTCTTGTGACGTTGCTGTCCATGTTTGGTTATTTTCCATTATGCATGAATGCAGAATGGAACTGATGTACTACTACACTTTTATGGTCGGTCTCATGAAACATAACTGCATGGAGAGAGCTTCATGTTGCCCCTCCACCTACTAATACACTTTTATTGTCGGTTTCATGTGCAAAACCGGTTAGGTTTGGGATTAGGTTTAGATTTAGGTGTGTGTGTGTGTGTGTGTGTGTGTGTGTGTTTGTGTGTTTGTGTGTTTGTGTGTTTGTGTGTGTTTGTTTGTTTGTGTGTGTGTGAGTGTGTTTGTTTGTTTGTTTATGGGTGTGTGTGTGCACGCTCGTATGTTTGTGTGTGTGATTGTACGTGTGTATGCAAGGTGTTGCTTTACCTATTTATAGGGATCATGAATTGTACCGACATAACGTGTCAAAACAAAGGCACGTGTGTAGCAGCGAAAGGAGGCGGTTTTGAATGTAGATGTCCGCCTGGCTTCAGCGGAGACAAGTGTGAAAATACGTGCGTAGTCCGGAATCAATTGTGGGTGTGCCATTCATCGTGCACTCGTTTTATGCAATATGTGATATGTTGTTGTGGTAATGTGACGATCACAACTATTTTTCTTTGTGTCGGAATACGTAATGTTATTATTTTTATTATGCGTACCGGTCGTATACAAAGCACGAGCATTCGTTAGTTACCATATATGAACAAACGTTACATAGAATCGGTTAATGATGGAAGTTTAACACTGGCAATGCTAGTGGATAGCCAGTCGGATATCAGCCTGTTTTTTGCTCACGCATGACATATCATGTGAAGCAGTTTATGTGGAGCGGCGTTCAAACAGGGTCACCGTCAATTGATGAATGTTAGAAATTGTGCCATCCCGCAAGCTTTACAAAATCGTAATGGTTGTGGAGCTACGTTACCGATTTACTGATGATTATTTCACATACCGTTGGGAAGAATACTGTCTTCCCGTTACAATGAGGTATAACGTATAGCTATTAAATGGAGCATTATGTGTGTAGTGAATGTCAAACAAGGTCACATGATGATTGTTCAAAATTGCACCATTCCACAATCGTTGTAGGCCTAGGTTTATAATGGTCGCGTATCTATTTGCCTACACGAACAATGCCTCTTCATATACCATTGTAAACCTTATTGTATCCTCGTCAAAACGAGGCATGACACGGAGCTATCAACTAGTGCTGTAAGTGTGGAGCCAAGGTTGAACAAGGTCACCGTCAAATGATGAATTTTCGGAATTGTGCTATTCTGCAAATGTTAAGACACATTGGTCTAACAATTGCTTTGATGTCAAACGATGAAAAGTATAATTATTTAAGTTTTAGAATATTAATATATATATATATGTATATGTTCGCGATATGTTTTTTTAAATTGCTCATTCTACGAAGCACCATACATACGAGCTGATTCACATGCGATAACAAATCTCGCAATCGGGGATAGTTTTCTCTTATTTGTGCTCGAGTTAGTCTTGGGTTGATAAGTTTTATTTTGACTAATCTTAATCTAATTAACAAGTTTTATAAAGAAACGGTTATTTCAACAACGTAACTATTGAATAAATCAACCTTTATCGTTGACAGCCGTGAACAATAATAGCAATGCAGCTAAGTGTCAAGAATTGGAACAAATGCATCTTTGTTGAATACGTGGCATCCTGGCTATAAATCTATCATAAATGTACAGACACATTTAATAATGGTCAATTATCATCTAATTTAAGTTTATTGTAGTGCGAATTCCTTTTCAATCAATTGTACGCCACGTTAGTCTTCATTCAATAAAAGGAGGCAGAGTGCCTGACATTACCAGTTTTATTTCAACAGGGCTGAACATTTGGAATGGAATCAAGCCCCAGCAAGCTAACGAGAAAGAGAAAACTCTCAATTAACTTCTTAAAATGCGTCATTTGTCAGGAATTTTTGAACAATGTAAAACTGTCAAAACCAACGAGTACTGGGCAGAAATCATTGTTGGGTGCAGCGGAAACAAGAATAGATGGCCTATATCATCGCCTAATAGATGCATTTCCTAGCTTTGAAGATATGCCACAGATACTAAACCACAGGAATTCTTCAAAACGTACACGAGCAAGTCAAATTTGAATCACACTAGGCTATTGTCTTAGTGGGAGTCTCCATCATCCTCATTGTACACCTTTTTAGATTATAATTTGTCGTATTATTATTGGATGTACAGTCTGGATAAATAAATCCACTTCTGTTATGTTCTGTTCCGTTCCGTTCCGTTCCGTTCCGTTCTGTTCTGTTCTGTTCTGTTCTGTATTGTCCAAACCAGAAACACCAAATGTCACTGATTCTCAACAATCAGTATCACGTATACCCAGTGTGGAAACGAGAAAGAGCACTGGTTCGACAGATTGGTCTGTCCGTATTGTGTGCTCGAAGAAATCACACAGAAAAGATAAAAAGTTGCACACAATTGAAACATGTGAACGGGCAATAAACCTGAAGAAGGCTGCATGACAAAGAGTACAATATCGGAGGACTTGATAGTTAAGGATGCCGTGTACCACTCAACATGTCTTCCATCCTACCTGAGTAACACAAATTTTAAGGCAAAGACACCGTCGTCAACTGTTACAATACAGTGTCCTTATGACACTGCATTCTACAGTTTGATTCAAGAGATAGTTTCAATGGGATCTGGAGCGACATGGGCACAGAGAAAACAGTCATCAGAGATGCAAAGGGAAGCAGTGGTATAGTCGGACTAACTAGAAAGAAGCCAGCACTCGGCAGGTGGACATTGACGAGGCACATCATGAGTGAATATGCTACAGTAATGTGAGAAAGGAGTGGTTTATCCACAAGTACTGAAGACAAGGATCACAAAGAAGTATTGGCATCCACACTGAAGAGGGAGGGATGGCGAGCATGTGAGAGCTCTGACCAAGCATGCTGTTAACAACATCACCAATCCGTTCGAGCCTGAATCTCACCCAGATGTACACATCAACTTATCCACAGGGCTGCATGCAACACTGGATGTGCAACATTCGCTCCTCAACATCGTAGGTGCTTGGGAGGAGAAGCTGGAGAGATTTGTGCATGGCGCACTTGAATCAGGTGAAACATGCAGCTTCTACAGCTCCATCAGCAAGTCAGGCCTGAAAACATTTGCTGACATGGCGAAAAAGACCAATTTCAAGTGTGGCAAGGGAGGTGTTGTAACAGCAGCTATTAGTCTAGAGATTGTGTTCCGCAGAGCCCTGTCGTTGGCGAGGTGCAGAGATGATATTTCTATGGCCACCGTTCTCGACCACTCGATAGGGCTAGTGCCGATGGTCATTTTGCATGCTGTTGGTACAATGAGGAAAACTAACAAAGCGGAACTGGGCCATCAACTAGAAGCTCAAGGCGAGACAGTATCTGAACTATCACAAAGCACCACTGCAACCACAGTGTATATTAGGGATGTCATGGCTGTCATTCAAATGATGGCGGGACCAATTCAATTCATTTGATGCATTAGCGGTAGTATACTTCAGGCAACTTCTGACAGGATTTCAGAGAGCTGACACAGTTGTGGAAGTGTTTGATAGATATGATGACGACAACTCTGTGAAAATGCTGAACGCCGCAAGGATGGGAGAGAAAGAATAGCAAACTTGTAGCTATCTTCTTCAAATGTCCAATGGCGTCAGAGCTCCTGGGAGGACTCATCTGTTCCTGCTCAAGTAGAAGTCGCTGCACAATCAATTGTTCATGCAGTCAGAACAGTTTGTGTTGCTCAAAGCTGTACACATGTCATGGGAATAAAAACTGTGGAAACCCATGTTCGACTGCCGACCAAAACTTTCTACGTGACGATGACGACGATGACAGTGAATAGAAAGGTAGGTAAAAGGTTTCTGGTAGCCGCAGCAAATTGACTCACCAATCCTTTGCAATCCTTTGTGATGATTGAATATTTTGCCGATACAGCAAAACGAAAATTGCTCGATCTTCAAGGTATTGTAAAGCATAAAATTATGGTAACTACATCGATGGTGACCGTTCAACGTACGCTTCACATAATTGTAATAATAATAATATATTTTATTTAATATAGCGCCAGATCCAATTATAAATTGTTCGTGGCGCTTTACAACATGTAGAACTCAGATAGAGGTAATAATGATGGCTAAAGAAACATGCATTTTCTAAAAGAAATTCTTTAAAAATAAATATTAGTAAAATACAAATAAATACAGTAATTAAATAAATATACTAAAATAATGATCATAGCTACAGTTCTATGTAGAAATAAGACATTGTCAAATCATTTAACTGAACTAATATACATGTAGGTATAAAATAAAGATATAAATAGGTTAATTAATACTTAAGAGATATACAACAAATCAATGCAGAGACTAAACTATGCCACATTGAACAAGAACGAGAGTCTAAAAAATGAGTCTTTAAGCGTGCCTTGAAAGTAGAGAGACAATCAGACGTGTTAATGTCATTAGGCAAAGTGTTCCACAAAGTCGCCGCGGCGACCGCAAACGAACTGTCCCCAGCTTTGACATGAGTCCGCAGGACCGTTAACATGTTATTGTTGGTAGAGCGCAGGGCTCTTGTTGGTTTGTATGGGCATACAAGGTCGCATAAATATTTCGGGGCATCGTCATGCACAACTTTATATGTAAACACTAATAGCTTAAAGTCGATTCTGTGTGCTACAGGCAACCAGTGAAGAATGCACAACAAAGGCATGGCGCTGTCACTCCGTGGGCGGCGTAGGATCAACCTAGCAGCAGAGTTGTGCATTCTCTGCAGTCGAGCGACGTTGTTGACAGAAGTGCTGTATAAAAGTGAATTGCAGTAATCAAGCCGTGATGTAATAATGGCGTTGACGACACGTTCCTTTGTCGTCGTTGGGAGATAACGACTCATCTGGTTAATATGGCGCAGGTGAAATGAGCACACACTGACGATGCTTGAAACTTGCTTCTTAAAATCGAGGTGGCGATCCATAACGACACCAGCGTTACGAACACATCTTGAGGCAGTAATCATAACATCTCCTACGCGTATCACACTGCCGTCGATAAGCGCAGCGGCAGTCTTTGGCACTACGGGAAGATATTCCGTGTTATTGTTGTTCATGCACATGTAGTATGATATCATCCATTGATTTACAATATCTAAACACTCCTCCATACGTCGCAGAGTAGCAGCCAACGCAGTCGCAGTGAGGTCAAAATGGCAGTACAATTGCAGATCATCCGCATAATGATGAAAACGAAGTCCATGCGCTCTGATTATGTCGCCAATGGGTTGTACGTACAACGAGAATAACAAAGGACCCAGCACCGAACCTTGTGGGACACCCGATGTCACGCAAGTTGTATTCGATGACGCATCACGAATGACCACACGCTGGGTCCGGCCCTGCAGATAGGATTGCAGCCAGCCAAGCGCCTTGCCAACAATGCCGTAACGCAACCGAAGGCGCTGGATCATTATCTTGTGATTGATTGTGTCAAAGGCCGCACTAAAGTCAATTAGAACTAGTGCCATGCCTTGTCTATTGTCTATAGCGGCTTTCATGGCATTTGTTACACACAATAGTGCGGTTTCAGTTGAATGATTCTTCCGGTAGGCTGATTGGAAACAGTCCTCCATTCGCTGATCGGAAATATGAGACATGATTCTTCGCGCAATAACTTTCTCTATGACTTTTGACAGATGGCTTAGGTTGCTGACTGGACGGTAGTTGTTGAGTATGTCCTTGTTGAGTGATTGTTTCTTGAGCAATGGCCGGACAATTGCGTGCTTAAGCAGCACAGGCATGACTGCCTCCTCGAGTGAGGCGTTAACAATTTGTATGATAATAGGCACGATACTGTCCATGTTGTCATTTAGTTGCTTAGTTATTGGATCAAGTGAGCAAGATAAGATAAGAGTCTTATCCGTAGTGCCAAGAATACTAGTGATTTCGGCTGTAGTAGTTGGCTCGAACACTTGAATTGGGTCAGTAAAACAACGTGTCTCGTCCTCTGACGGGTCAACGGCAATGCGGTAGTGCAAATTAATCAGTAATTTCTCGATCTTTTCTTGGAAGAAACGTGATAATTGATCACATCCTTCCTTCACTGAGCAGAATTCAGTTCAATTGTAGCTCTGTTAAACAGTCCCATGTAGTACTTCATTTTGACGGCGATACAATAAGTTTTCCAATGGTATATGACCAAACATTGTAATTGTATAATGTTTATGGAATGGCGCAATTTTAAATATTAATAAGTTGATGGTGACCTTGTTTGACCTTCACTACACGCGTACTGCATCACTTGATGGTTCCACTTTATACCTTCTTTTCACGGGGAGAAATTATGCTTTCCAATGGTATATGGCGTGACCATGAGTATGTAGGTGACGTAGATATACGCAACCAACCAAATTGTGTAACGTTTGCGGAATAGCGCAATTTCTAAAATTCATCAATTGACGTTGACCCTGTTTGAACGCAGCTGCACACAAACTGCTTCACCTCACAGCGCCATGTCACAGCGCCATGTCACAGCGCCATGTCACACAGCGCCATGTCACACAGCGCCATGTCTTAACATACACGGGGGGAATTGTCCTTTCATACAGAGTATGATTTGTCCGTAGTCGTGAAGTAGAAACACAGTCAATGTAACTTTATTATGTTCGCGACATTGTAAACTTACGAATATTCGTCATTTGATGGGTGGCTTTGTTTGACCTTGTCGTCTCTCTTATCATTCCTGGATACAGCAACATTTCGTACAATATCTTGAAGGTGAGACAACTCGCTTTCCAACAATATATGATATATCATTGTCTAGTTAAATAAAGTGGCTAGATAGCCATTGTAATATTAAGAAGTTTTCGGAAGCGCCCAATTTATAAAATTGATCGTTTGATGGTGACCTTGATTGATATTGGATTTACGCTTATTGCACCATATGGCAACTCTACGACAGGCCTAATTGTGACGGGAAGATGTAGTGTTTTCCAACGATATAACATTTGGGCGTGTGTAGGGGAGGGACAATTAAACTCCTAAAATAAAGCACTTTTTGGGGATTTGCCGCTCGCCTGGTGTATTTAAAACGTACTTCAATTCAGTTTAGCTACGTTTCATAGGTCAACCAAACAACGAACCGAACAATACTACAACACTGTTCGTTCATTGTAGCTAAGAGAATAAATACAGTGAAGGATAATAACACACCTGGAGTAGATTCCAACCCAACTACAGTTGGAAACTGTAGTACAAATTGGCATACGCTTTTAAGAATTTGAACTTGTTATTGAAAAAGGGGCGGTTCTTTTTGAAACACAACATGCACGTATACACACGCAGCAGTTTAGCAGTATATTTATTTTGGTAACTCATATTGGTTATCATGGCATCTCTAAGTGATAGAAGGGTCATAATACGTAAGTCGATCATATAAATTTGTATGTAATGGTGGCGAAATAAAATTTTGTTTTCAGAACCAGACAACTCATCTTCTGGCAGTTCTGATATAATCGTGCCACTGGTGGTGATAGCAATCATGGCGCTTTTGGGGCTCATTGGTGTCTCACTTGTAGTGTATCTGTAAGAACCTTTCATCACATTTAATACACTCAGATATATATATATATATACAACAATATTGGTCTGTCTGTCATGACTCCATCCAATATATATATATATTGGATGTTGCCAACGTATATATATATATATATATATATATATATATACACATATATATATATACACGTCTATAATTATTACATATATATATATGTATATATATATAATAATTATAGACGTAGGGCAAAATTATAACATCATGCTTGAACTTCAATATACCTTCCTGGACAGAGATAGGAAACCTCTAGCAAATGTAGAGGTAAAAAATAAATATACATACGTGCATACGTACACACGTACATACGTATATACTACATACATTCATACATATATATACACATACATACATATACACACACGCACGCACGCACACACACACATATATATATATATGTGTATGTGCGTGCGTACACGCATACACGCACGCACACACGCATGCATATAAATGTATATGGTATACAAATATTATGCCTAGGTTGCGTACAGTGAAGAAGTGGTTACTCTTACTATGTGTCTACGGCGACGATCTTATTTGTCTACTAGACGCAGACGCGAGCTGGAACGCAGACAGTCGGAGGAATGTCAACAACTATTGAAGGTGCAAGAGGATGATGACTCTATGGTCTCTTGGGTCTCTAGTTTCTTTTAATTACAATGCTTCCCGATTAAATAAAGCCACAAACTGTTTTGGTGTATGTTTTTTATATTGAATTTGCATATTTATTTTGTTTGCGTGTGTGTGTGTGTGTGCGAGCGCACGCATACGCGTACGTACGGACGCACGTACTTGCTAAATAACCAAATAACTCACAAAAGTAGACAGTCATAGAAGAAAGTTATTGTTTTATAGTTGTGTCAGCATTTCAGTGTGGGTGCAGTTAACAGGTCAACCAGCATACATACATCCAGTAATGTGTCCGGTGAAGTATCGTCCCAGTACCCATGTCTCTAGCCCCTGTCTCAGCAAACTCCTGTGGTGCTAGTATAAACCGGAAACAGCGAAAATCCTCATTGGACATGCGCAATTACAGCATGTCAGCTAGAAAGCGCCACTGGTGGGGAAATGGGATAGTAACAATTCCCAGGGCGGCCCTAGCAGTGGCTTCGTGAACTAGAAAGCGCCACTGGTGGGGAAATGGGATAGTAGCAATTTCATGAAATGCTGTTTCGTGAAAATAGATTCAGCGCCCCGGTGGATAATTGTGGGACACCCAGTTGTTACAAGCGTCTGTTTGTTGAACTATAGGGCGCACCATATGGTGTGATGGGGTGTTTCTTTTAAAATTCCACCAAACATACAAACATCTGAACTCCGCCAATCCACACCATGAATGTGGTCAAACGCATGTGGCCAGGGATGCAGAAATGGCCCTTAACGTTGTGGCAGCCGTAGAAACAATCCCGTTCATGACAACACACACCGGTCTTATTAATATATCAAGCGGACAACGCGCAGTGCAAAAAGTGGAGGGTCATCTGACCAATGTGAAATAACTTGGTATCAAGGCAATGTCTGATTCGATATCAGGTGAACAGAAGAAGACAACCATAGTCAGACTGAATACATTTCACACACAGAACGTGAAGCCCAAGAACTCAAAAGACCAGCCTGCCACTCTGGGGAAAAGCGACGAAGTTGTTGTCCTCCTGCGGATGACCCAGATCATTGTTAGTGGTGGCGAAGTCGACATTGTCGACTTCATTGGCAAACATGAATGCAGCAAGATTCCCAGTCAATGTTCAATGGAGACGGAACTATGAGGTCTGCAGGTTCAAAGGCTAGCCTTGGTAAGACTCTGAAAGAAGAAAACAGTGCTCCTGGTCTACCAAAGGAGATGCGGAAGACGGCAGTGGTGGTGGATGCCATGTATGTTGTTCGCCGTTGGTCATTCAACAAAGACGAACCATTTGGAGCCATTACAACATGCTACAAGAGGACTTTTACTCAAGATGTACCTGCTGGTACAAGTATCATACACTTCTGCTGTGATCGGTACAATGCCCAAAGCCTAAAGACATCCATGCAGCCACACAGATATGCCAGGTCACGACCAGCAAGGTTTGAGGTCAGTGAGCAGTGCAGAGCTCCTGATCCGCAGGAGTTCTTCTCTGTGAAGACCAGCAAGGCAGGACTGCTGAACTTTCTATGTGAGACATGGAGTAAGGAAGAGCAGCTAGCACCAACGATGGGTTTGACGCGACTGTGCCTGGGTGGCGGTTTCAAGGAAGAAACCAAGAGCGTGTTGGTTACGCAGTGTTCAGTTACAGATGTGCCAGAGTCATTATCCACGCCAATGACACAAACATCATTGTCGGGTGCGTCTATTACGCTTGCACGCTGTTGAAAGATCTGCCAGAACTGTGTGTTCGAACTGCACCAGATAGCTATTTACCGATCCATGATATTTGTGCTGCTCTTGGACCCGCGCAATGCCATGCACTTCCCTTCCTGCACAGCTTTAGTGGGCGAGACGCGACCAGCTATTCATATTTCACTGGTAAGAAGATGTGGATGACCCGCAGCAAGGCAACGGACATATATACACTTGATAACTTTGCCCAAAAGATGACGCTCATATAACAGCAGACGTGATCAACCAGGCAAGGGACCTTACGATCGCTTATGTACAACCTACCTTCAAACATGTGGACATAGATAACTACTGTTCTGTTAAATTTGCTTTTGCCGAGCAACGATAAGTATTTTCAAGGGAGAAATCGATCCATGTTTGAGTATGCGTGAGAAATGGTTGTTTACGCTCTACCTGACTTAGTGATAACAAGATTGGCTTATGTTGTGTTAATTTGGAGGTAAATGTTTTCAGACTACTCATAAACTAGTGCTACCTAATGCAATGTTATTTAATATGATAAAGTCAATAAAAAAACTTTTTAACATTTGAACACGGCGATTTTCCATTATTTTGCTTAACGGATTTGTTTAGGGGGTAGGGGAAGGAAATCGCCTACAATTTGATTTAAGGGTCATGGCTTCTAATACCTTTCATTCCTCTGTAAAGTAGAATCATGTGAGAAACTAATTTAATACAAATGGGACATATGGGACTCATTTTAACAAACATGTGTGAAAAACATTTGGAAATTACAACAACAAAACATGAAAAGCAATGCATTTTGAACCACTATTTCTTATCTGGCCAAATCGATTTAATTTTCATTTGGCACAATTTAATTGCACTGACTTAACTAGTACATAAACAGATTGTAAGAACGTCACCATACCTTCAGAGGAAGTGTAAATAACACATTTGATGTTATTAGCGTAATGGGGCATGTTGTTTAAGTGCTGTTTACGTGTTTCCAGTAACTTTTGTTCAAGGTTGTCCACCTAGGTTACGATCCTAGATATATGTAGATATCCTTTTTGGGGGCAAACCTTTTACAGGATTCCATGTCTACTTTCATAAAAAAAACTGCATTTGGCCCCTGGGTATATCATGGCGGATTCCTTAGCGGTCAGAATGTGACTGAAGCATTCCTAATGGCCGAAGATATAGGGTCTTAACTGATTTCACGTATTTTCACCCACGCGTCATGCATTCCAAAACTTCCGCGTTTCAGCCCTAGTTTCCATAGCAGCTATTGGAATTAATTGAAACTTGTGCTGTTTTTACACATGAAAGTGTCATAACATCTTTAACAGGATATAGTGATTGGTACCTAGTACCTGTCAAGATAACAAACGTATGGCTGAATAATGACCAACTCCTCAAGGGACACACAAGTACCTGGTTGCAAATGACCTTATGCAAATATAGAGTCACTCGGCACCAGTAGAACCAAAACTAGTTACTCAGTAGCAAACAATTTGTTACGCGTACAATATGTAGGATTCCGCACAGTGAAATACAATGCAATATAATTAGTATTAGATAGTGTATATCTGCTAACGTCTATTTTATATGACCAACATTTTCGCATCAAACTATGCAGCAAGGAATTACTCATCTCCCAACTACTTCCAATCTTCCATGACACCAAAATAACTTATTGTCAATATTTGCATCGACACCATAATACACCTGCTCAGTACACGACACCACAAGACAGCTGGTTGCAGGACATTTCAGATGGCCGACCACTTACAAACAGAAGCTGAAGAGTGAGTAAGAGTTATCGGGATATTACTCTCTCAAAGAACTGATCATTAATAAGCACTGATCCACTGAAACATCATAGACTTTGTAGTTATCTAATGTTGATATGTGTTCTCGAAACAAACTCTTTACATGCATATGAAACCCATATTCCGCAACATCCATATTTTGTGAGTCGTGTCCCGTCATTCCGATAACCCAATATACGTTTAATTGATTCTTATTTCAAACCAGCTGTAAAGTATTAATTTGGAGTCTGTTGGCGTGAATTCTGTAGTTAGGAGGTCGATCAACGCCGATATGCGGCGCCACGACTCCAAAGCGTCACAAAACAAACACCATATCGTAATCAAACCAACGGCTCGGCCACGTGCACTGAAACTAGTTCGTTTCAGTTCACGTGACCTCAAAGGTCACCGTCCAAAGATGAGGTGTCCAAAAAACTGTTAAAAATGTCTTGTTTCGTTCAACTCGTTTATAACTATCATTTTTTTTACATTAAATGCACACCACAGAGTTAGCACCAACCGATCAACCACGACCCCTGGGACTCCCCCAACATCGATCTGCCGCTCACGCCAACAATTAAAGGGGTCCCCCTCGACCTCGAGCTTTCACACCGAAACTTCTAGAAACGGGGCGGGGGCAACGCTGATGTTGTCACCGCATACGATGTTAACAACAACCACCCACGCAACAACGCATCCTACTCAAACTTTTCAAATCGCCCGCCATTTTCCTAAAATCCGGGCATTTTAAAAATACTCGCGCTGGTTGGTCAGTTTTACCGCAGCGATAGTGGCGCCCCTAGCGTATTAAAAGATACGACAGATGACGTCATTTTCCGCAATTTGAATGATTTGGTGGACCGTCGTGGATACTACGTACTACTCACTACAAAATACTCACTACACTACAACACTAGACACATCACGCAGATATGTGTCCCTACCATCAGGCTGTCATTTACATGGACGTCTTTGATACCTTCCTCACATACATTGGCGTCTTAAAATCAGTTTCATATTGGGGTTATTCCTCGATAATGGCTGCTAAGCCAACTACATCATTATTATTCTCTCGTAGTACGTCTTCATTATATTGATGTGGAACTGTTGATGAGTATCTCCTATGAGTATCTCCGAAGAATCAGAGTTGTATACTCTCTCGCTCTTTCTGTCTCTCTCTCTCTGTCTCTCTCTCTCTCTGTCTCTCTCTCTCTGTCTCTCTGACTCTCTGTCTCTCTGTCTCTCTGTCTCTCTCTGTCTCTCTGTCTCTCTGTCTCTCTCTGTCTCTGTCTCTGTGTCTGTCTGTCTGTCTCTGTGTCTGTCTGTCTGTTTCTCTTTCACTCTCTCTGTCTCTATCTGTCTCTCTGTCTCTCAGTCTCTCTGTCTCTCTGTCTCTCTGTCTCTCTGTCTCTCTGTCTCTGTCCCTCCCTGTCCCTGTCCCTGTCCCTCTTCCTCTCCCCCCCCCCTCTCTCTCTCTCTCTCTCTCTCTCTCAAGATGACAAATCTTGAGAGAGAGAGAGAGATTATTCTCTTCTCTAAAGGAATTTTGCCAGTAATGGGATGAAGTGGGCCAACATATAGAAACTGCAAGAGGATGGCGACCAACGCACTAATTGAGCAGATGTGTGAAGAAGAGGGGTGGGATTCACAGATTTATGGGGTTACTTTGTTGGGAGGGAAGATATGTACATGAGAGATGGCCTCCATCTTAGTGGAAAGGGGGCAGCAGTTTTCTCAGAGAACCTGCTGCGATCTGTTGCATCTATTTAAACTAGATTCGCGGGGGGGACTCACAGAAAAGCCTGAAACTGGAGTCATAGATAAAGACAGCACAAATAAATAAGCAAAGAACAGTGTGGAAAACTCTTCTGAAGCTGGATATAAATGTGTTTGTTTAAATGCAAGGAGTACAGTAAACAAAAGAAATGAACTAAACATTATGGTAGAAGATATTGACCATCACATAATAGGTATAACCGAATCCTGGACCACCACCGATATATCAGATGCCGAATTGGGACTGACAGGATATGTAATGTTTAGGAAAGATAGAATAGGAAGAAAGGGAGGTGGGGTTATTTTATATATTAAAGAATCTATGCAGGCTTAAGAAATAAAATTAGAAAGAGAAGCAGATTGCGAAGAAGCTGTTTGGCGTAACCTAGTTACAGGAAACTTAACGTTAACAGTTGGGTTAGTTTATCGAAGTCTAAACATAAGCATAGAAGATAATGAAAAAATACGAAACGCTATAAGGGAAGTAACCAAACGGGACTGTATTATTATGGGGGACTTTAACCACGGGCATATACAATGGAAATCTCTACAGAGTATGGGGAGTGAGGACCACAAGTTTTTAGTTTTAGTTCAAGATACTTTCCTTTCTCAACATGTGCTAGAACCAACCAGAGGTGAGAATGTGTTAGACATAGTTTTGTCATCACAGAATGAATTAGTTGACAATGTCAAGATATGTGAACCACTGGGGAGTAGTGATCACAACCAGATACATTTTACCATCAAAGTAAAATCAGAAAGGAATAGTAAAAAGCAGTATAGGAGAAATTTCCACAAAGGAAGGTATAAGGACATGAGGAAATATTTAGCAAAGATAGACTGGAATAACACACTGAAAAATAAGACAGCAACAGGACGCTGGAATATATTAAAGAGTGAAATTAAGTGCATAGTCGATCAATTTGTACTCTTCAAAAAACAAGGGAAACGGTCCAAAAAGAAGATGTACTGGAAATGACGAAGACTACAACAGTTATAAAGAAGCACTTAACCAAGCTACAGCTGAAATTAGAAATTCAAAGAGAAGCTATGAACAACAATTAGCTAGTAATATAAAACATGACAGCAAGAGTTTTTATGCGTATGTTCGAAGCAAACAGAAAGTTCAAGATAAGGTCGGTCCACTAGAAGATATTACTGGAAATATAATATCAGAGGGATTCTTAATGGCAGAAGACTGAGTACTTTAGTTCAGTGTTTACCAGAGAAGATATTAGTTCACTGCCAGTACCAGAGGCTAAGTTTAAGGGGCAGATTCAGACTATTTAGGACAATTAATTGTAACCCCGGAAATGGTAGCTAAGAAAATAAGGGCTATAAAGGATAATAAATCACCTGGAGTGGATGGGATTTCGCCCAAACTACTATTGGAAATTGTAGAACAAATTAGCGTACCGCTTGCAACAGTTTTCAATTTGTCATTAGAAGAGGGAGTCGTTCCTTTAGAATGGAAAGAGGAAAACATTATACCGTTATTTAAAAAAAGGTTTGAGAAACAAGTCAGAGAACTATAGACCAGTGAGTTTAACATCAGTGATTTGCAAATTATTAGAAAGACTAATTAAAGATCACATGGTGGATTTTCTTGTTAAACAAAACTTGATAAACCCATCTCAACATGTTTTTTTAAAGCGAGGTCATGCATAACAAATATGTTATGTTTTTTGGAAGACATCGCTAAGTGGGTAGATGAGGGATCACCAGTAGATACCGTCTACTTACATTTTCAAAAAGCTTTCGACAAAGTACCACTTCAAAGATTACTGCTTAAACTAAAGGCCCATGGCATAGGAAATGGTATAATAAACTGGATAAAAAAGTGGCTGATTGACAGAAGACAACGTGTAGTAGTTGATGGGGAGGCTTCAAACTGGAAATCGGTATTGAGTGGGGTACCACGGGGATCAGTACTAGGACCTATATTATTCTTAATATCTATCAACGATTTGGATGATGAAATAACAAGCAAGGTGTTGAAATTTGCGGATGATACAAAAGTGTTTAGAATGATTAAAAGTGATGGAGATAGACAGCATTTACAAGATGATCTTGACAAGTTGTTCAAATGGTCTGAAAAGTGGCAAATGCTGTTCAATTTTGGGAAATGCAAATGCCTCCACGCAGGACATGGGAACGAAGAGGTAGAATATACAATGGGGGGTACTGTACTAAGTACTACTGTAAAAGAAAAGGACTTAGGGTTAACCATTAGTGCTGATATGAAGGTTTCAGAACAGTGCGGAATTGCAGCTTCAAAGGGAAATCAAAGCCTTGGATTAATTAGGCGAAACAACGTATAAGGAAAAAGGGCTAATAATACCGCTGTTCAAAACAATAGTTAGGCCTCATTTAGAATATTGTATTCAAGCGTAGAGGCCATATCGCAGGTAGGACATAGATATGCTAGAAAGAGTGCAGAGGAGAGCAACTAAAATTATACCAAAACTGAGGGATAGTTACGAAATACGGCTATAAAAATGCGGCTTAACAATACTAGAGACCAGGAGATTGAGAGAAGGTCAGATAGAAGTGTTTAAAATAATGAATGGTTATGAAAATATTGATAGAAATATGTTTTTCTCAGTTAAGAAAGATAGAAGGACTAGAGGACATGAAGTTACATTAGCAAAGGAGCAGTGTAGATTATATATAAAAAAAGTTCTCATTTTCACAAAGGACTATAAATGAATAGAACATATTATGTGCTGATTGTGTGGGTGCTAGTAGCGTGAATATGTTTAAAAATAAAACGGACTCTCGATAGGCCAAAGGGCTTCCTTGTCCACCTGCCACCTAGAGTTAATTCTCTGGGTGGCAATCTTGAAAAATCTTGACTGTGTGTGAGCGTACATTTGCAAAAAATGGTGACTATATTGCGTATAGTAGGAACCCCTGCAAACTGTAAATCATTACAATGAGTTTCCCACTCACAGCTCTGCGAAATATCAAAACTTCTCACCTAGACAGGTGAGAAGTTTTGATATTTCATAGATTGGAATGATGTAAATAATATTAATAAAGCAGTGTGGTAGAATGATCATGTAAGGAATATTTATGTCAGGTAGCAGGTTATTTCACAGGAAGGGCAGAGTCAACGGGTTATTTCACAGGAAGGGCAGAGTCAGGGGAAAGGGCCTTCATGGAAGAGCTACAGAGAATGGTGGGAATGGTGGGAATGGTGGAAGCGCGTGTGATGATGTTCGTAGCTCGTGATTTTAATTCACACGTGGGTACAGCGGAGACAGGAGAAGAGGATTCGGGGGATTTGGATGGGGTACAAGGAACCGAGAGGGCCGGGAGTCAGTAGAGTTGGTGATGCGAAATGGACTGGCGGTGGCGGGGTCATTTTCCCAAAAGAGAGAAAGCCACAACGTATCTTATAGGAGTGGCCACCATAAGACAGAGCTGGATCTGCTGATAGTGAGGAAACAGCAAATGTGGCGAGTGAAAGATTGTAAGGTCATCCATGGTGAACACGTGACTACACAACCGTAAACCCCTCGTTTTCATTGTGCGTATGCAGAAGAGGAGGGAGACTAAAAGTGTGGGGCGAAAGACCATTAAGTGGTGGAAATGTCTCGGGGACACAGCCAGAGCATATAGAGACAGAGTGACATCAGATTATAACAAATTGCGGCCAACAATAGGCACTGTGGAGGAAGAGTGGAAGCATTTTAAGGATGCTTTTATTGGATCAGCAGAGGAGCTATGTGGCAGAACATCTGGTAAGGGAGGAGCTCCCTCGAAGAGAAAAAATCAAACATGGTGGCCCAAAGAAGTAGCGAAAGCAATTGGAGAAAAGAGAGAGTATGGACAGAAATAGAAGGGATCAAGGGGAATGGAGGACAACCAGGCATTGCCACACAGCAGCTGTATGGACAGAAATAGAAGGGATCAAGGGGAATGGAGGACAACCGGGCATTGCCATACAGCAGCTGTATGGACAGAAATAGAAGGGATCAAGTGGAATGGAGGACAACCAGGCATTGCCACACAGCAGCTGTATGGACAGAAATAGAAGGGATCAAGGGGAATGGAGGACAACCAGGCATTGCCACACAGCAGCTGTATGGACAGAAATAGAAGGGATCAAGGGGAATGGAGGACAACCGGGCATTGCCATACAGCAGCTGTATGGACAGAAATAGAAGGGATCAAGGGGAATGGAGGACAACCGGGCATTGCCATACAGCAGCTGTATGGACAGAAATAGAAGGGATCAAGGGAATGGAGGACAACCGGGCATTGCCATACAGCAGCTGTATGGACAGAAATAGAAGGGATCAAGGGGAATGGAGGACAACCAGGCATTGCCATACAGCAGCTGTATGGACAGAAATAGAAGGGATCAAGGGAATGGAGGACAACCAGGCATTGCCATACAGCAGCTGTATGGACAGAAATAGAAGGGATCAAGGGGAATGGAGGACAACCAGGCATTGCCATACAGCAGCTGTATGGACAGAAATAGAAATCAAGGGAATGGAGGACAACCAGGCATTGCCATACAGCAGCTGTATGGACAGAAATAGAAGGGATCAAGGGGAATGGAGGACAACCAGGCATTGCCATACAGCAGCTGTATGGACAGAAATAGAAGGGATCAAAGGGAATGGAGGACAACCAGGCATTGCCATACAGCAGCTGTATGGACAGAAATAGAAGGGATCAAGAATGGAGGACAACCAGGCATTACAGCAGCTGTATGGACAGAAATAGAAGGGATCAAGGGGAATGGAGGACAACCAGGCATTGCCATACAGCAGCTGTATGGACAGAAATAGAAAGGATCAAGGGGAATGGAGGACAACCAGGCATTGCCATACAGCAGCTGTATGGACAGAAATAGAAGGATCAAAGGGAATGGAGGACAACCGGGCATTGCCATACAGCAGCTGTATGGACAGAAATAGAAGGGATCAAGGGGAATGGGGACAACCAGGCATTGCCATACAGCAGCTGTATGGACAGAAATAGAAGGGATCAAGGGGAATGGAGGACAACCAGGCATTGCCATACAGCAGCTGTATGGACAGAAATAGAAGGGATCAAGGGGAATGGAGGACAACCGGGCATTGCCATACAGCAGCTGTATGAACAAAAATAGAAGGGATCAAGGGAATGGAGGACAACCAGGCATTGCCATACAGCAGCTGTAGGGACAGAAATAGAAGGGATCAAGGGGAATGGAGGACAACCGGGCATTGCCATACAGCAGCTGTATGGACAGAAATAGAAGGGATCAAGGGAATGGAGGACAACCGGACATTGCCATACAGCAGCTGTATGGACAGAAATAGAAGGGATCAAGGGGAATGGAGGACAACCGGGCATTGCCATACAGCAGCTGTATGGACAGAAATAGAAGGGATCAAGGGGAATGGAGGACAACCGGGCATTGCCATACAGCAGCTGTATGGACAGAAATAGAAGGGATCAAGGGAATGGAGGACAACCAGGCATTGCCATACAGCTGTATGGACAGAAATAGAAGGGATCAAGGGAATGGAGGACAACCAGGCATTGCCATACAGCAGCTGTATGGACAGAAATAGAAGGGATCAAGGGAATGGAGGACAACCGGGCATTGCCACACAGCAGCTGTATGGACAGAAATAGAAGGGATCAAGGGGAATGGAGGACAGCCAGGCATTGCACTACAGCAGCTGTATGGACAGAAATAGAAGGGATCAAGGGGAATGGAGGACAACCGGGCATTGCCATACAGCAGCTGTATGGACAGAAATAGAAGGGATCAAGGGGAATGGAGGACAACCGGGCATTGCCATACAGCAGCTGTATGGAAAGAAATAGAAGGGATCAAGGGGAATGGAGGACAACCAGGCATTGCCATACAGCAGCTGTATGGACAGAAATAGAAGGGATCAAGGGGAATGGAGGACAACCAGGCATTGCCATACAGCAGCTGTATGGAAAGAAATAGAAGGGATCAAGGGGAATGGAGGACAACCGGGCATTGCCATACAGCAGCTGTATGGACAGAAATAGAAGGGATCAAGGGGAATGGAGGACAACCGGGCATTGCCATACAGCAGCTGTATGGACAGACACATATGGCAGCTAGGAGAGCTGTGGATAAAGCAACGAAGTGGAAAGAAGACGATCTATCAGATGGCTCGAGAGGGAATGAGGATAGCAAGGATGTAAAAACTTAAACAGTGATTAATGACAAGAATGGAAAGCTAGTTACATACAGTAAAGATATGTGCTACAGGTCTGGGAAGAGTATTTCAAGACTCTACTGAACCAACAAGAAAGCACAGAACTAGATCTGCCAAGTCGAGTAGAGGGAGAAGTAAAGGTGAAGGAGATTGTGGATGAAGAGGTAGAGAGAGCAATGAAGAAGATGAAGAAAGGACGGGCGACTGGTATTAATGAAGCACGAGTGGAAATGCTGGTGGTGGCCGAACGCGTGGGAATCTGGTGGACAAAAAGATTGTTGAGTCCCTGCATGAGAGATGGAAATATCCCAGAGGAGTGGAGAACAGGAAAAAAAGGGAGATGTACGTGACCCGTGAAATACAGAGGCATCACGTTGCTGAGATACATGGTGAAGATATTAGAGAGAATCCTGGATGGAAGGATAAGAACAACAGTGGAAGGAGAAATCGGAGAAGAACAACAGGGCTTCAGAAGAGGAAGAGATACAACTGATGGAATGTTTGCGCTGAAACAGCTGGTCGAAAAGAAGTCGGGGGACAGGAGACTATGGCTGTGGGTTTTATATACCTGGAGATGCTTATGACACGGTACCGAGGAAGATGGCAATGACGACACTGAGATGGATGGGGATCCCAGAGGCAGAGGTCAGGATGGTGGAAGGGACATATGAAGAAACGAATGGCAGAGTGGTGTGTAGACCTGGAATCTCAGAAGAATTCAATGTGAACGTTGGCTTGAGACAGGGGAGTGCCCTGAGCCCACTACTGTTTATCGCAGTGATGGAACTGATAACTAGAAAGACCAGTACCAAAATATTCTACAGAAACTACTGTATGCAGACGATCTAGCGGTGGAAGCGAGCGGGGAAGCGGATTTACAGGAACAACTGATAGAGTGGGAGGATATCTTCAGCAAACACGGACTGAAAGTGAATCTGGAGAAGACAGAGTTGCTGTGGGTTGGGCAACAAAGCAATGAACTGGATATACACCAGGAGGGGAAGAAACTAAAACAAAGAGACAGTGTTGTATACCTGGGCGGAGCGGTATGTAGGGATGGCTCCTCAGAGATTCGCAGGAGAATACAAGCATGGGCGAATGCATGGAGGAAAGTAGAAGGTGCGATGGGAGACAGGCACATATCGCGAAAACTCAAGGGAAAGGTACTATGCACATGTGTGACACCAGCCTACCTGTATGGCCTAGAAACTATAGCAATGGTAGAGAAACAGCAGGAGAGGGTACAAGTATGCGAAAACAACTGGGTCATGAGAATTACGGGGGTAAGCGAAGAGTGAAAGAGCTGAGGGAGGATGTTGGTGTGAAAGAAAGTTTCAAGAAGAAGTTGGTGAGAAGTCGGTTGAACTGGGCAGGACATGTGGAGCGAATGGGAGAAGAACATATGGCAAAGAAAGCAGATGCCCGGAGTGTGGAGGGATAAAGAAGACGAGGGCGACCGAGACTGAGGTGGGAGGATTGCGTGAAGAGAGACCTGGAGGGATGGAAAGGGGAATGGATGAGAAGAGTAAAAGACCGAGGAGAATGGAGAAAGAAGGTAGAGAAAGTAGTGCAAGCGCAATGATGAGGAAGAGAAAGAAAAGAAGGCAGCCTCACCCCTGAAGACAGGGAACGACGAGGAGAACTACAACAACATCTTTCCTAATGGATACCATGGACAATCTCCATCTGAAGGTCAAAAGCCAATACGCCAAAATAACAATGTCACGAGCGGTTTTCTGCCGATCAGGATCATCTTTCAAACAGTTGATAACGTACACGCAGGTATGTATGTTTCAGCAGCATGCTAACGCGGCACTGAAGTTCCAACCTATCAATACCTTGCCACAACCACCCACTGTTTTGGTTAATATGAGCGAAGAATCCATCAAGGTCAAACTTGACACCATGGATGGAGACAATTAAATTAAAGTACCGCATTTGGTGGTGCTAAGATGTCGAGTATAAGGAAAGAATAGTCAATAAAGTAAAGCTAATGGAGGTGAAGGCAACAAAGGACCAATATCTGGATACTTTCATCAAAAAGATACATTTGGTCGCGCCTCATGTGGCTGCACCGTTGTAAGCTCCGTACATATTTTGGATTTTACCTGTTTTAACGAGGAGATCGCAGTACAGTTTTGTAGTTGTTTTTATGAAAGAGTCTAGGCGATCTTGCACTAAGCAATTTTACTGGATATTTTATAGTTATTAGTATTTCAGTGATTTTTTCTCAAGTTCAGTGGATTGGATCTGTGCATTACGGAGACCTGGCTATCGAGCGAGAACACTGACCGCCGTCAGACCATACGGCTATCTCCTTGAGCACGTTGCTCGGAATAACCGTCGTGGCGGCGGTGTCGGCGTTCTGTTCAGAGCATCGTACACTGTCGACCACTCCCGTCTTTGGCCCGCTTCATCTTTTGAGTGTATCGACCTTTAATTACGCTGCCACAGGGTCTCCTCTACACTACGCCTGTTCGTCATCATACCGACCGCCATCGTCCAGCCCTAACTCCCAGCCGTTCGCCACTTTCCTTGCCAAATTTCGAGATCTTGTTGAAAGCGTCGAGACGGAACCCGGGATCAATATCCTCGGCGACTGCAACGTGCGATACGGCGACAACAACGATGCGCACGCACGAGCTCTACATGATATTCTCTCTGACGCCAACCTGAGACAGAACGTCACCGACGCGACGCACAACCGGGGTAATGTGCTTGACCTCATCATCACCGCTTCTTCTTCATCGCCTGTTACGCGGGTATCCGTCGACGATCTTGTCACAGATCACTTTGCCGTTCTTTGTGACCTCGCCATCACCAAGCCCCGCCCGCCACGCAAGAAGGTAGAAAACCGTCGATACGCTGCGATAGACAACACGAACTTCACGAAAGACTTATGTGGGTGCGATTTTGTTACTCAACCTGTCTGTGACGTAGGCGGCTTATACGATCAGTACGATTCGGAGCTGTCCTGTCTGATCAATCTTCACGCACCACTTGTGCAGCGTACGGTCACTGAACGACCACATACTCCGTGGTGGTGTCGGCAACTGGATGAGCTGAAACGTCAGGTCCGTCTGCGTAAGCGCACGTGGCGACGTAGCAGGACCAACGATCACCGTCTTTCCTATACTGAGTTACGTGACCAGTACTGCCGGACATTGGCCTCTATGAAAGCTGCGTTCTAGAGTAAAGAAATTGAATCCGCCTCGAACGACAACAGGGAAATATTTCGTATTGCGAACCATCTTCTTGGCCGTAAGTGTGTGAATCATCTTCCCACCGACATTGGTGGCCCCGCCGTTGTTGCCGAGCGTTTCGCTTACCACTTCGCTGACAAGATCAACTCGATCCGCAGCCGAATCATGGTTCCGTCAGCTGATGTTGACAACGCACAGCCATGTATGGTTTCTTCGCCGCTGCTAGCGTTTCAATCGGCTACTCTCGAATAAGTAACGACACTCATCACAAGTGGCAAGACAATGAAATTGATCAACCTGTCCTACGAGTCTTCCACTGTTCCCGCCCGGCTGAAGCACGCAGTCATCACGCCTCTTCTTAAACGTTCCGGTCTTCCAGGACGACTACGCCAGCTACCGACCAATCTCGAACCTTCCGTACGCATCCAAGTTACTTGAACGCCACGTCTCTGCTCAACTGCGTTTGCATATGCAACACAACGGCATCGGAGATCCTTTTCTGAGCGCCTACCGCCCGTCACACAGCGTTGAGACAGCGATTTTGTGAATCCAAGACGACGTGTTAAGATCACTGGATGCTCGTAAGCATGTAGTATTTGTTCTACTTGACTTCAGCGCTGCTTTCGACACGATCGACGATGACATTCTTGTCACAGAACTAGACCGAATTGGCGTGCGAGGCAACCCACTTTGCTGGCTCGCCTCTTACCTAGCCGACCGAACACAGTGCGTCAGCGTTGACGGTCATCTTTTTTGTGACAGCCGTTTATGACATTGAGTTCCACAGGGCAGGGTTTTGGGCCCTCTGTTATTTTTATATCGTATTCGAGAAGCACGGTGTTCGCTACCATGTCTACGCTGATGACACCCAACTCTATGTGGATTTTCCGCGAAACGATTCTGCGTCTGCCGCCGACCGGATATCCCGTTGTGTGACTGACGTGAAAGCATGGCTAGCGTCGCGCTACCTGCTTTTGAACGAGGCGAAGACAGAGGCGATATTGTTTGCAGAACCAAACAACCGTGTTCCACAGCCACCGTCTCTTCCCATCGACGTCTGCGGTTGCAACGTCAGCACTTCCGCCAACAAACGTGACCTTGGAGTACAGCTCGACTCCACGATGTCGATGGCCGCACACATTAGCCGTACCTGTCGGGCTGCCTACGTCAAACTACGTGGCATAGCGCGAATACGATCATCTCTCCCGCTTTCAGCGTGCAAGTCGCTTGTACACGCGTTAGTCACGTCGCGACTTGATTTCGGAAACGCGGCCCTGTACGGCATTACTGGAACCTTCTTGCACCGACTAGAGATGGTCCAGCGATCAGCTGCGCGTGGCGTCCTCTGCTTACGTCGGCGTGACCAACACAGCATGACGGCGACACTACGACAGCTGCATTGGCTACCTGTGGTGCACTTGATGCACGGCGCTGTGTACGAAAACACTCCATAGTACCTTGCCGACCGTATATGTGCACATGTTCCCTGTCGTACTCTTCGCTAGGCCCACCAGTTTCTCATGGTTGTTCCTAGAGTTAACCTGGAACGGTACGGCCCACTCTCTGGAACTCTCTTCCACTAGAGCTAAGAAGCCAACGTGACTCTGGACGTTTTAGGAGAGACCTAAAAACATATCTCTTGAATCAGGCTTATTCGTAATTTATTGTATTTTTAAATACATATATGTGCATCTTAATGTGATATGTGGCCCACAGAATAATCGAAATATGTAGTTGTGTTAGCATATGTAACCCATGTATTGTAATATTATAACGACAACGCAATGTATTCTTACATCATGTTTTAGTTTGTAAACACCCCTGAATCTGCTTTGTAGAGATATGTGGTGTATAAATCAATTTGATTTGATTTAAAAAGATGGCCGACTTCTGAGCATACTGTGATACTAG
Organism: Paraescarpia echinospica; assembly: GCA_020002185.1. NCBI lineage: Eukaryota > Metazoa > Annelida > Polychaeta > Sabellida > Siboglinidae > Paraescarpia > Paraescarpia echinospica. The sequence continues at coordinate 75,211,293 of CM034532.1, read as the reverse complement.
AGTGAAAACGCAGTATGGACAAGTGACGTGGTTCAAGCACTCCATGATGACTGACACGGGAGGCACTGTGCAGTTGCACTATGCGGAAAATACAAAGATTAAATAGCATCCGTCTACTGTGACAAGAACTAAATCACAGTTCATCCGATGGTGGTACACTATAAAGATGATAAGGGACTCACTGATCACCAAACGCTATGTTGGCGTATCAATCGTGACGGCACAGTCTGTACAAACCACCTTCGCATTCGTAAAGTCCTTGTTGAAGGATATCAAGGAAATCATCCCCACGCTGACGACTATTCACTTCGTCAGTGACTCAACGTCATCGATCACAATACAGGAATCGTTCAATCTGTGCAATTGTTGCACGTTTCTAACATAGGTTCAACGGTTTCAAGGCATCATGGTCATGGCTTGAGTCTGGTCACAGCAAAAGGCCATGTGACGAAGTAGGTGGAGCCATCAAAAGAAGGCATCTAACCGCGTCAAAAGCGGCAATGTATTCACAAGTAGCAGATAGTTCTGCGAGGCTCTGAGAGAGGGCGACAGTTCCGTGTTAGTCCTGGAGGTCAGCGAGAGAATGATCAGCAGGTGTAAGGATGAAGTGGAAGGCTGGAGTGTGCCACCGTCCGGGGCATTATGTTAGCACACACTATGGTCCCAGCATGATGAGGTGGAAGGCTGGAGTGTGCCACCGTCCGGGGCATTATGTTAGCACACACTATGGTCCCAGTTGGTCCCAGCATGATGAGGTGGAAGGCTGGAGTGTGCCACCATCCGGGGCATTATGTTAGCACACGCTATAGTCCCAGTTGGTCCCAGCATGATGAGGTGGAAGGCTGGGGTGTGCCGCCGTCCGGGGCATTATGTTAACACATACTATAGTCCCAGTTGGTCCCAGCATGATGAGGTGGAAGGCTCGAGTGTGCCGCCGTCCGGGGCATTATGTTAGCACACGCTATAGTCCCAGTTAGTCCCAGCATGATGAGGTGGAAGGCTGGGGTGTGCCACCGTCCGGGGCATTATGTTAACACATACTATAGTCCCAGTTGGTCCCAGCATGATGAGGTGGAAGGCTGGGGTGTGCCGCCGTCCGGGGCATTATGTTAGCACACGCTATAGTCCCAGTTGGTCCCAGCATGATGAGGTGGAAGGCTGGAGTGTGCCGCCGTCCGGGACATTATGTTAACACATGCTATAGTCCCAGCATGATGATACGGAGCACATCGTGTTCCAAGTGATGCTGCTACAAGAAGGGCGGTGTGTTTGACGCCAGGTATGAAGGATGGCAGCAAACTGGAACAGATTATCTGATGATTGTGTGGGTGCTAGTAGTGTGAATATGTTTAAAAATAAAATCGACACATACCTCAGAAGGGCTGGATATATGTAGATAAAAGGGTTGGACTCTCGATAAGCCAAAGGGCTTCCTTGTCCACCTGCCATCTAGAGTTAATTCTCTGGATGGCAATCTTGTTAAATCTTGTTAAACACAGCTTAGTACCGTGGATGGATAAATAAACTGGAGCCTCGACGAACACTGCTTAGAGGACTTTAACGTAACTACGATGGAGGTCTCTACTTCCCCAGAACATTGGGAAGTTAATGGACGTGTTTCTTGTTAAAAGTTGAAACGGAGAACGTTCACACTTCACACTGTGTAGACTAACTTTGATTTAACATGCGTACGAACGCATTTCTAATATGTACACAGATTGATAATTAAAAATGGCTATGCACAAAATGTATGTTTTGTTGGGAAGTATGTATATGTTCTGTTGTTATGTAAATGCAGAACAAAATTGTAAATTACCTTTATATTTCAATTATATACATAGTACCATCACGCCCAATACATAAAACATAACAGTCTGAAAGTGTGTTGAATTCTATAATCCCCATAATATAAATGTCAAACAACTGAAAACGGTTTTCTGTATTGATTCCCAAGCAAAAATATGTTTCATATCGACAAGCAACAAAAAACACATATATTTATATAATTCACACGCGTAGCAGCAGTATAAAGTTAATAATGATAGGTATTCGTACAGTTGCACGCTGTGTGTAATTACCGTTTCGCCACTGTGTAAAAGGGTGAGTTTTAGGGAGTCAGAGTTCCCACATTCTTTACTGACGTCCTCAATATGTACTCATCGTATGACAGGAAGTATGAAGTTATATGAACCCATTTATTTTTGCCCCCCTCAGAACCCTACTTGACTACGTTTCGTGAGAAATGACCAAATATGCGTGGCTTCGTTACAGAAAAGATCAGTTGCCTAGACATGCCAAAACAGAGCGACTTGCACCAATACAACGACTGGATACGATTGCGCCTGTCCGCTATCTCATATTGGCACACACTGCGAACGTAAGAGGCTTTTGACACGGCATTACATTTAGAATTCTCAATGAGCAGGTTCATTAATGAATTCCAGCGACATGCACATCACGCGCGTGCGGACACACACACACGCAAGCACACAAAAACACACATACACACGCACGCACACACACGCAAACACACACACACATTCACACACACGTGCGCACGCATGCTCATGCACACGCACACACACGCCCCCCAATTGCATTAAGATCCATAACAAAATAATGGATATATTTCAAATAATACTTTATAACCTATATATATATATATATATATATATACAAACACACATTCCTAAAAGAAGCATAGGCAGAATGCTCCAGCATGAGAGATAAACATCAACAAATAATGCTCTCAAAATCACCAAAAATATGTTTATATTTTTGATGAAAATAATTCTACATATCATTATAGTTCTGGTTATAGTACATATACTACCAGTTGTTACTGTTACCATGTTGGTAGACATTTATTTGACATACATATTTTATTTAGTCACGGTGTCTTTATCAAATCAGTATTATTGTTCTTGTGTTCTTTCTTGAATAAATTCGTTATTTCAACATTATGATATTTGTTATTGGCAACATGATTCAAAAAGTGCGCCGACGATCCAGGTAAAAAGGGCGGTTCGTACATTGACGAGGCGACTGGTGTGACATGCATCTGTACGAAAGGCGTCGTAGGCCAATTCTGCGAACGTACGTAAATTACCGTAGCACATACATTACTTGTAATGTCCTTCGTCATTCCAAAAATGTGACGCGAATGTTGCTGATACTGATAAGTTTATCTGTCCAATTGATGAATCAGGAACCGCCGTCCGCTTAACGGGGATCTGTTTCCTGACCTCCGCTAAGTCTAGTTGACTCATCGAATTTTATGTAATAGGCCTACTTAGGATGATGACGTTGACGACGAGTAGTTGTCTTCTTGGGCTCCATCTATCCAATGTTAAAACTATCAGATCCAAGGGTGAAAACTCTACAGTCTAAAATGTGCCGTTGTTATCTTGAGCGTGTATGGCACAAATCACGCTCGTCTTAGGAGGAATCACGTTATTCAATCCAGTGGTACTACTGCTGCACACAGATTGCCAAAGGTAAGTCGAACGATTACACCAATATGGTCGCAAATAACACTGATAGTACCATGTCAGCAATGGAACGGCTTAAACGGAATTGCATCTTTACTTGCAACGTTTGAACCTACCAAAGTTTACGAAGTGTGGAAATAATAATTTAATTCTCAAATAAACCCTGTCGTCTCGATGCTATCGGCTATGTATGTACAGTTCTGTGTGTCATTGTGGAATTATTTCAACTTCGATTTGTGGAAACCCGTGTGTGTACGCTTGTATATTTGTATATGCGGTTGAATGTTTGTATGCATGTTTTTTTCTGTGGATATTTCCAGGGAGCATGACATGCACGTCGTTCCTCTACATTTTGTAATGTCCCTCGTCATTCCGAATATTTGACACGATTGTTGGTGTTAAGTTTGTATGTCCCATTAGTGAATCGGGAACCGCCGTCCGCTTAACGAGAATACAATTCCTGACCTCCGCTATACTCTACTGCAGATAAACATACTCATATTGATAGGCAGATAGACTAACAGACGTGGAGATTGAAAGATGCACGAACGCATTCATGCACGCACGCACGCAGGAACGCACGGACTAACTGACTGACTGACTGACTGATGGACGGACGGACGTCGAGACGGAGGGACGGACGTCGGACGGACGGACGGGCGGATAGGCAATCTTCGCGTAGCGAAATGGCGTACCTCGTCCCTGCGAGAGCCGGTAAGTGAAATAATCGAGTTGACTCAACCTAGACCTACGGCGGTGTCGGTAGAACTTCTCTCATCCGATGTGTTCACCTATTCTGTAGCACTTAGGACGACGACGAGCAGCCGTCTTCTAAGGCCCCATCTGTCCAAAGTTGTCAAAACATGATATCTTAACTAGTAAGTGGTTTTTCGAATTCGAAAATTCGCCATCGCATATATGCCCATCGCAGTGGTTCCTGCAATTGACTAGGGAGTTACTTTACACGCTTCTGCCTTTCATAATGCATTTAAAGTTGCTTAACTGTGTACACCTGTTGTTTGACACGTTTGTGTTTTGGCAGAATTAGCCGCACTATGGTCTTTCGTATTTGTATAATTTTAAACATGCGTTGCTGCATTGCAGAAGAGATCAGTTGCCTAGACATGCATTGCCAAAACGGAGCGACTTGCACCAACACAACGACTGGATACGATTGCGCCTGTCCGCTAACTCACATTGGCACACACTGCGAACGTAAGTGGTTTTTGACAGTGATTTAGAATTTTCGAAGAGTAGTTCATTAATGAATTCCAACTACAAGCGCAACAAGTGCGTGCATTTGCACTACCTTACGCGAGCGACCGCACCGCACCTAACCAACGAACCAACTACCCGCTCACTCACGCACCCCAACCAAATACCATCCACCCACCTAACCACTCATCCACCCAACCACCCGCCCACCCATCACCCAACCACCCACCAATCCACCACCCACCCATTGACTCATGCCCGCCCGCCAGCCCGCCAGCCCGCCAGCCCGCAAGCCCGCAAGCCTGCCAACCCGCATAGTGTTTGGTCACGGTGTCTTAATGGAATTATTATTATTGTTCTTGTATTTTTTTTTTAATAAGTCGTTACATTAACTTTATGGTATTTGTTATCGGCAACAACAGGGCTCAAAAATGCTCCGACGGTCCATGTAAAATAGCGGTTCGTGCTTTGACAAGACGACTAGCGTGACGTGCACCTGTACGAAAGATGTAGACCAATTCTGCGAATGTTTGAACACAAAGATTGAGAACAGCTAGCAGCAGACAGAACCAACTGGAGAGTGACTACCAGCGAGCAGCGCAGGACTTTGATCATTCCAGAAGAGAAGCAGATGGGGAGAAACGTAGGCGAAGAAAAGAATCTGCAGCTCAGGCAACATCAGGCCAGCTATACATTTGTCCAACCTGCTCCAGAGCCTGCAAGTCCAGAATACGTCTTTGCAGCCACCAGAAGGCGTGCCGCCGTCCCCAGGGACAAATACTTCCTTACTGGTCTTTGGATGCGAAGAATCTGCCATCACCATCATCATCCATACATCTACGTAGGTCGCCTTTATGTAGGCATGAAATGCTATGACGTAACAAACCGTTAGACTTTGATTACGTGGACAATGTAGCGGCAGCTTAGCACTACAGTAACTCTGTCATTACTTCCTGGTGAGTATTTTGATTTATATTTGTTGATTTATAGTTGCATGCTAATAGTGCATGCTAATGTTACAGTTAATGTGAGTTTATAATAAGATTACACTATGCGCTGAAATATTCACTAAGAGTTAAGTTTTTGATATATTTTGGTACAGCGTAATATTGTGTGTGTGCGCGCACCCACATGTGTGTGTGAGTGTACGTATGTGTGCGTGTGTTCGGCTGGGCGTGCGTGCGGGTATGTGCGTTTGATGGGGCGAGCGCACGCGAGTGTGCGCGTGCGTGTCAGCGCGCGAAATGATTTTTCACTTGAATATTTCTAGGGATCATGACGTGTGCCGATATCACGTGTCAAAACAAAGGCACGTGTGTAGAAGCGACAGAAGGCGGAGTTGAATGTAAATGTGCGCCTGGCTTCATCGGAGACAAATGTGAATTACGTACGTTTTAACTTCGTGATCAAGTCTTAGAATGCATTTTTAGTTTAGTCTGGGAGTCACGGAGGGAGGTATACCTTGTTTTTATGATATAATGTTCGTTTTTTTCATTGATTATGAATGATTTTTAGGCGCCGAGTCCAAATCTGACGGTAGCCAGACGATACACCTTGAACATTTTTTTAAATTAAAAAATCAAAATGATCAATAAAACACGTACAAGCCGTCAACATAAAACATTAATTACATTAGCCCTGATGTTAGTGAAATATGTCACTTGACACATATCTAATTAATAATAAGTTATGGAGTAGCTCAAACAGAATAATTTATCTGGCTTAATCAGTTTTGTGAGTTATTGAAGCACGGTCGCTCGTGCATTAAATACAACTAGCTTACACGGGAGCAGTCATCTGTATTGAGTCTGGCCTTCTGCAACAGTTTCTCAGTTTGTCTTGAATTTCACCCTTTTCCATTTTATATATTTTGCTAAACTTTTAATATGGTCATATGTGGTCTTTTATGAGTTCCAAACAGTTTTGATTCTTTAAATCAAGGCTATCTTGAGGTCAGTATTTAGGTAAACCTATTCAATATTCATGCTCCTACTTTATCTATATTGGTAGATTTCTTTGAGTTATATCTTTTTCAGAATAAACACATCCGTAATAAAGAAACCGGCCAAGAAATATCCAGCCATGTATATGCACGCATGCGCACGAGTCGCTCGGATACGTCATTCTTCAGAGGGGTGTCGGCTTTCTGTTGGTTGTAGTTGTTTTTGTTATTTTGAATACATTTAATTTAGTTCTGTTTTCTCAAAAGTACAAAGTGATATATTTCTGTTTGAATAAATGTTGTCACACGCAGTACTGTACAACTCGGACGAAACAACTGTATTGTCATCAAAGCTATATTCACTTCGTATTTTGGACTGAACCAATTTCTGCGGTAAACAATGGCTACAATTTAAAAACGGTACACTTAAGAAACTTATTTTATAAAAATGCTCACCGTTTTGAGTCTGAGTGCAGCCGGATTTGGAATAAGCTGGTAACATAATGTTAGAATGTAGGAATAAAAGACTTTATATCGCAAAACAAGGTTCGAACTGGTTAAATATCGCAATCCGATCTGAAACTGTCTGTAGAGCTCCGCACTCGTACACCAATGACTGCTCCCTTCTGCGTCACTCGTCACTCGAGCGCTTGTATTTTTTGCATTTTTCAAGTTTATGTAGACGTTAATTATTCATTATTTTGACTAAAATATTTGTTTTGTTCTGTGTTCTCAGATGTGCACGAATATGTTTTCATTAGAGCATATCTTGACGCTCGTAGTTGTGTGCAGCTACGGTAAAACAACTGTGTTTCCAAAAAAAGCTATTCTCACTTCGTACTTTCGACTGTGCTGAGGACCTAGCGATGACCTCCTGCTGGACAGCTTTACTTATCTGTACTTAGCATATTTAAAATGCAAATTTTACAAAATGCTCAATGTTTCGTGTATCGCTGCAGACATATTTGAAATCAGCAGATACAATACTGTTAGAATGCAGTAAAAAAACAACTTAATAAAAAAAAAACTATGTTCGGACCAGTTTTGTAATAGGGCTGACTCACGGACTAGTTGTGAAGCCTTGTCCTTGATAATCTATGATTTTGTGAGACAATATATGACGGGGTGTTATTGTGATATGAATACGCATACGTTTATATCTGGCAAACATAAACAAGTACAAATTAATATGTTTAAACATGCATCGACTTTAAAAAGTATATATGTTACAATATATAAATAGAATAAAAATGAAAAACAATACATCGATTATGAAAATGGTAAGAAACAACTAAATAAATATGTAAAAATAAGATATAAAATCACCTTTTTACAATATAGAGTGACTTTGCCCAGCTAATGCACATGGGCCCTTTAACAATATATAGTGACTTTGCCCAACTAATGCACATGGGCCGTTTAACAATATAGAATGACTTTGTCCAACTAATGTTCATGGGCCCTTTAACAATATAGAGTGACTTTGCCCAACTGATGCACATGGGCCCTTTAACAATATAGAGTGACTTTGTCCAACTAATGTACATGGGCCCTTTAACAATATAGAGTGAATTTGCCCAACTAATGCACATGGGCCCTTTAACAATATAGAGTGACTTTGTCCAACTAATGCACATGGGCCCTTTAACAATATAGAGTGACTTTGCCCAACTAATGCACATGGGCCCTTTAACAATATAGAGTGACTTTGCCCAACTAATGCACATGGGCCCTTTAACAATATAGAGTGACTTTGCCCAACTAATGCACATGGGCCCTTTAACAATATAGAGTGACTTTGCCCAACTAATGCACATGGGCCCTTTAACAATATAGAGTGACTTTGCCCAACTAATGCACATGGGCCCTTTAACAATATAGAGTGACTTTGCCCAACTAATGCACATGGGCCCTTTAACAATATAGAGTGACTTTGCCCAACTAATGCACATGGGCCCTTTAACAATATAGAGTGACTTTGCCCAACTAATGCACATGGGCCCTTTAACAATATAGAGTGACTTTGCCCAACGAATGCACATGGGCCCTTTAACAATATAGAGTGACTTTGCCCAACTAATGCACACGGGCCCTTTAACAATATTTGTATAATTGCACAAACATTTTATCAAGTCATTGTTAATGTTATATGCGCCTTTCTACGACCATGATGAGATTATTATTGCGCAACAGGGTGTCAGTGGTGTCAATAGCGTTATTGATTGATAAGCATGCTTCTCACACTGTCATTTCAGTGGTACCACAATATCCGTCTATGCATAATATCGTTGTTGTGGGCAACTTGAAATTTAAAATAGCTGCCTTTGTTATAATGTACAAGAGTTGGAAACAATAAATTGCACATCAATATGCATGAAACAGTTGGAGTTGTTACATTTCGGATGATACTGTTGGACCAAGCATAAACGTTGTGCAGGTCTTGACACATCTTCGTAGTTCTTCAAATCATTGCAAATCATTACATCAAAATATTTTGCCTTTTCAACATATACCAGTTTGTTATTGTTCATATAAATAGATGGGCATTTCAGATGAAAGCCGCGTGGTTTGATGACCGTATGTATTATACATGTCGATTTTATAGGATTATAATAGAATATCGTTGTCAAAACTAACACTTTGCACAAATAGTAAAAATGCCCGAAGACCGCTGGGACGAGGGGCAATAACACGTAAATCGTCTGCTAAACTATATGATTAGTACAGCGGTTGCATACATGACATCCTATACCTGATATGGAAAATATTGTCCAAGATTAACTTTTAATAGCAAGAATTAATTCATCACGCACTGGTGTCATACCAGTGCGTGATGAAGATCCGCTGCAGACGGGTCGAAACGTCGCACGTTTCAACTATAGCTCCAATGTTAGTTTAATTCTTGCAGGCTTCCTATACCTGCTTGGTTTAACATATTACGTAAATCATCGACATATACTGTGAGTAAATAGAGTGATAATATGCCATTTTGTCGAACACAGTTTGATACATTAAAGAATTTCAAGGTCTGAGTAAAATGTAAACACATATATGCAATGATCAGCAGAGTGGTCTTCTTGACTTCAAGCAGATTATCAGGTGCAGGTAAGATTACATATGTTCAAGCACTATAATATCAACGACCTTAGAAGCAATTATAACCAGCGCTTTTGGTCAATGGTTACCAACATTACCTATGTCATCAGACTGGTTTTACAGTGGTTTTGGGCAGTAATATAGTAATATAGTGATGCATATTCACACGCTTTACCAAGCTGCATCTTGACTACAACATTGTATACCATCCATGCGTAGTGTGTACATCGCTGCCATTACACAGATTCCCGGTATGTTGTACATACTCTTTTACATTTTGTATACACATTTTATATTAGTGTGTATTAATTATCTTAATGACAACGCATACAGTTGGTACAGCTATGCATATAGTATTGCTAGGCCTGCCTTAGTGTTGGGTTGCATTTTGAGTCTTCAGTCGACACTGTGCAAATCACTAAACACGTCGAAGTATATTTTTGTTATGTAAAATAACCGTTGACATGACAATAGTAGGATAACGTACCAACAACTCAAACTAAAGTTCTCCATTTAAAGTTAAAAGGAAACATAACCATAACGGTACAGTGGATAGGTTAAACACGCAACATACATGTGTATTTGAAAACATGAAAAAGCTCAAAAAACTGTTCGAAAAATCAGACAGCACAACGTCTAGGTTTGTGTAATAACAACTGCATTGCATATAGAGGTGTTGGCTTTGACTGATGTTTTAATTCCGCGCCCCTTCGCAGTATCCAATAACCCGATAGAAAAACGAATAACGAAACGAAAACGGCATAATGCTGTCCCATTTTAACAAATTAATGCATATGTGAGTATAGCACACAGTGAACACGTGTGTGAGTAAATAGTAAATATACTGCTAAATTGCTGTGTTCGTGTGTATGTGTATGTGCGTGTGTTTATTTGCGCGCTCGCGGGTGCAGGCATGCGTGTATGTGTTCGTTGTGTTTTTTTATTTATCTAATGTCAATATATACATCTGCATGACAAAAGACAAATTGTACATACATCGACAATATGAATTGACACGTCGTCTATCTAAACGTGCCAGTAGCGATGTACGTAACAAATCCGATTTGTTTCCAGAAATAGACGAACGGTTATCATCATTGGATTCAAGCACAACGTATTTCTTCATACCGCTGGTGATGCTTGGGCTGCTAGCGGTGGCGCTCGGCTGCTTCATGTTCATATTGCATCGGTAAGCCTTTGATTACACATATTTCGCACTCAAGCACGCCCGCGCGCACGCACGCACACACACACACACAGACATTCACACACACACACACACACACACACACACACACACACACACACACACACACACACACACACACACACACACACACACACACACACATATACACACACACACAAACACAAACACAAACACACACACACACAAACACACAAACACATACAGAAATACACGAACACGCGCAGGCTCACACACACACGGACCATCACACACACGCACACGCACCCTTCCACACACACACACACACGCACGAACGCACACACACACATACTTTGATTACACATATCTCGCACACAAACACACGCGTGCGCGCACACACACAGACACACACACCACACATACACACCATACACACACATATTCAAGCAT